>QFFA01003860.1:0-11346 GCA_003316565.1 Russula foetens | reverse complement strand
GCGCACCATTGTCATCTGCAGTGTCGGGCGCGCCGTTGTCACCTGCAGTGCGATAGGCTTGGTCATTGGCTTGGCCGTCAGTATTATTGGCCATGTCGGGCGCGCTGTTGTCACCTGCAGTGCGATAGGCTTGGTCACTGGCTTGGTCGTCGGCATTATCGGCCACATCGGGCAAGCCATTACCATCCACTGTGCAATTGGCTTGGTCATCAGCAGTGTTGCTAGCATCATCGACGCTCACAGCTGTTGTGGGCTTAGTGTAAGGCCCAGATCGGTGGAAATATGAGCGTACCGTCATCCATATTTCCTTTTATGATGGACTCATTAGCCAACGACTGTAAGGCTAGCAAATCAGAAGAGTTCCCGTCGTGTCCTGAGGGCTGTTCCCTTTCAAAAGATCAATCAGGGTGGCCCCATAGTGTGGAATCTTGTGTCAATGCCGGTAACGCCTGCTCATAAGGGGAAGATCGAGGCAGAGATTGGGGTTGGGATGCTGCAATCACAGTGAGGCAGCGCGAGCGTTCGGTTTTAGCAATATGTTGAGAGTAGCCGTGGGGTGTAAAAAACATTTTGCACCCTCGGCACATGGACTTGGCCGGCATTGTGTTGACAGGGAGGGGGGGTGTGACGATAACAAAGGGCAATCACAAAGCCGCTAATAAGTGTCTCAGTCTGAAGCCCCAAGTTTTTGTATAAAGGGTGAATGTACCATTGCTGGAGACCCCATCACAATTCCAGTCGTTACCCTTTCACCTTGTACATCTATCCCACACATTCGTTCTGTGCTTGCTCACCTATGGCTCCTCATAAACGTTGCTCTCAACCAGGTGGCCGTCCCCCTGCAGGTCGCACGCAGGGAATACCTGAAGAAAACCTTTCATTGTCTACTGATGGAAGTACAAACATTGGTCAATCTGTCACCAACTCTAACACTGGCATAAATAGTGAGTGGGATAGCTTGATTGGCGAGACATATCACTTACCACAATACACAGAAAGAAAGCGGACCATGTCCTGTACTGACCCCCATATTGCCACTGATCCCCCGGACTCAGCCAACTCACGTCCTGTCAAGCAAGCTCGAGGTATGGGTAAGTGTTGTGATCGATGTTTGAGAATCTAAGCTGACTGGTAGTCAATGAAGGCCTTCCGATGGCACTCGAATTGACAGGTGAAGGCGATACTGAAGAAGACAAGGCACTTGCAAATGTCGACAACGTGAAGCTCAAACAACGTACCATGATTGGCAACAAGAAGAAACGTGACCAGGATCAACATGATATGGACGGTCAACAAAGCAACCGTGAGAGTTGCTTACGACTCTTTGTTGGTTACCAGCTGACCAAATCTTTCAGCGTCGTCTTTTCAACCTCACCACGATGACTTCTGTTTCCCTGATCCCGATCCCCTCACGCTTGACGACTTCAATGTTGATGGCAATGCTGAGAATTCAGATGAATGGGTTAGCAATTTGCACATAGTTTCTCAAAAGAACCCATCCAAGATTTCAGAGGCGATGGCTATGGAGGTAAACTCAATATTGTATATCATTCGAACGATATTAACACAGACTTATCCATAGAGACCGACTTGGAAAGGAGTTAGAGGTCCCCACCTGATGCAAGGTGCAGTCGGCCCATCCTCCTCAACACAAAGTCACATGCTATCAATGTCGAGCGTTGGTGGGCCTTCCTTGACCCAGCACTCTAATGAGCCGGGACAAGTTACTCCCGCTTTTCCTACTCCAGGTCTGTACCACCTTATATATATTCCTGTCTGTTTATTGACCCTGATCACAGCATACAATGGATTTCCCGAGCTGTGTACAGGAAATCCTGCGGATTTGGTGTTCGCTGTGGGCTCAACCAAGGTGATGCTCAGCTTACAGCACGACTTGGTTCAGATCGTTATCCAGGATTCCTTCGAGATTCTCCTTTCCTCACTCTTATTTAATCATGCGTTCCCTGAGGGTCCTTTGACCATTCAGCTAGTCAAAGATGCCCTTATTCGTGCCGCACAGAACCATTCACCTGGTGCCTTATGTATTTACCAGCGACTCCAGTATGATGCGGAGTACTTCAGGAAGGTCATGCCCTTGGTAAGTGTTATTAACATTCATGATAACTCTAGCTGATGCTACCCACAGCCACGTGTTAGAATTTCCCATTACCGATCTAAGGTCAAAGATCAATGCGCTGCGATTGTTGCACCGGTAATGTTGGGAATTGGTGACCCAGATGAAATCATGAGAATTATCAAGAAGCAACTCAGTAATTACACGTATACTTTCCCCCTCGCACCGAACGTGAGCCTACATTTTATCTTAAATTCTATCTAACATTATGTTGTCAGTTCACACTGTCCCAGGGATTAGTAATGCGCACGCGCCCATACCGAAATGGCCGAATTATCACGGCTTTGCGTGAGCTGTACTTCACAGGTGGGAGGCAATCATTTGCCTCGCGTTTCGACCACCTTTTTATCAGGCGAGATGGTAATTCTTCGCCCACTCACGAGCTTCCTCTTCCTATGGTCAGTCTTGTTGCGACTGGGGTAAGTCATATATCCCAGTGATCACAAATTCGATGCTAAGTTAGGTTCAGCTATATGCCGCACTTTTCGAATGGAGGACGGGTGAACACGTACCAGTCGACTTCAGCGCCACCACCTTCCTCGACGTTTATACTGGGAACGCCAACTCCTTGAAACACATCCTGGATGGCAAGCCGGACGCATACCATCAGATGATGGGAAATTTGTATGCACTTGTGAGGTGCGTGCGTCAATCCAACTTTGTGGTACTGTGCTGACCAGAACGACATAGCACACCTTCATTGGAGACCGCAGGCACGGCGATTGCCCCAATCAACCTTGATGAACTTGAATAAGTTCTTCTGTGAACGGTTTCAACAACCGGTGAATTGATCAGTGGCTGGTTGTAAGTTCTTTTTTTTTTTTTTGTTGTTGTCATTGACGCAACCCAAAACAGCTCAACAACCGTCGTCATCTATTCTCTATGCCCCATACCCATATCCCTCATAGCTATTGCTGTCCTACCTTCTTTTTTGTTTTGGTGTCAATGTGTGCGTCTAGGTGATGTGTCTGCTCGTCTACCGATATACCTCGCATACGCTCTTTTTACGCTCGTTTTGAATATCCCCCCAGAAAAATATATGTGATTTTGATGTGTTCATTAAGTGTCGGTAACTGTTTTGTCAATATGCAATTTGCGGTCGTTAATTGTTCATTAAGCATCGCTAACCTCGCTAACTGCTTTTTAACGGTCATTAAGGGTCATTAAAATCATTAGCCAATGTTAAATTAAAGGGGGGTAAATTAATCATGTTAAATGGTGTCAAATGTATTAACCCTCGTTAGCGAAGTTAAATTAACGCAAATTAACATGTTAGGTTTTTCCAGATGTCGTATGTTGTGATCGAGCAACTCATCTCAGGAGTTCGAAGGTGGTCTGAGTTCCGAGATGCGAGATGAGAAATCGCAATCCCGAAGGGGAAAGTGAAGGTGTGAGGAAGAAAGGTCGTAATGGCATGGGGGTGACCTGAGGCAGTGGTATGCAAACGAAGTGGGGAAGGCAAGCTATTATTCCATGTCCTTGGTCAGGAAAGTGTATTTATATACATGTACTCTACGTGCAGTGAGTAGGGAAAGGGGGCCGAAGGGAACCAGACGCAAAGGAATCTTGTAAGGTACTCAACATCGCCGTTACATCGGGTGCGAGGGTGACGAGGAGCAGCCATGTTGTTGGCACAGGTCTAAGGTGAAAGGGGATAAGACATACAAAAGTGACCAAAACGACAAGGGGATCCCGAACTGTACCGACTAGCAAGGGCTGTGAGTGGTGCGACTCGCGAGCCTTGTGGGGCTGCAACCTGCGCGAGGCGGTGCATATTGGCAGTATCGCGAGTCGGCCGGCGAGTTTGGGCGATTCTGCAGATGACGACTTGGATGCGACGAGGGGCAGACGGGCTATAATATATAAATGATTGGTCGAGAGAGGGTGAGTGTCATGTGGTCGATTCCAAGGCTGAAATCCGATGATCGCTTGCGAGGCAGGGCGTCCTGGTGCCAATTCAATTCTTTTGTGACCCGATCATGACCATTTACTCGCCCGGTCTCCGCATAGAATAGGTGGACGCACGGGCAATGTCCTAGCTAGATCTGGACGACCGCGCCCCTTGATGGTGGGCGCCAATACGTAAGGCGGTGCTGGGCATTCGCAGCGCGTCCGCCGCAATCGAGTTCGCTTGCTTCATCCTTGTTCGCGATGGCTGAAGGAAATCATTACGACTACCTCTTCAAGGTGATTCTTCCATTCCCCTACCTGTATCCCCTTTTTTCTGTTATTTTCCTATTTTTATCCTCCCTTCATGCCTCTCGTACTGGAGACGCCACTGATTGTTGCCCGTTACGTTAGATTCTCTTGGCTGGCGACTCGGGAGTCGGAAAGTCGTCAGTCCCTTCATTGTTGATTCCTCAGCTGACCACTAAACCCTGTCTTTCGTGCTCTCCTTCCTGATGGCATAGAAACTGTACGCATTCGTACGATGCGATCATAGTCCAACAGCGTTCATCTCCTCGCCACAGTGCTTTCCCGCTTCGTGCGTGATGAGTTCAATCTCGAAAGCAGATCGACGATTGGTGTCGAGTTCGCTACCCGCACAATCACGGTCGACAACAAGAGGATAAAAGCGCAGATATGGGATACAGGTATGCACCGCCTTGCTCCCCCCCCTCTCCCGTTTCTCACCCGTTGGTTCTCAGCGGGACAGGAACGATATCGCGCTATCACCGCAGCGTGCGTTACTCTTCTCCCTTTCCTCATATGCCGTGGGGGTGTCACGAGCGCGGATAGCTCAGGCGGGCAGTTAAACCGTACTTTCCAGGTACTATCGCGGAGGCGTGGGCGCATTGTTAATGTTCGACGTCACGAGACTGTCATCCTTCAGCAACATGAAAAGATGGATCGAAGAGCTGCGCGGGCACGCGGACCCACACATCGTCGCCATGCTCATCGGAAACAAGTCGGACCTCGCCCGGCTCCGGGTCGTCCCCGCAGAAGTGGCCGAAACCTTTGCCGGTGCGTTTTGACCCTTCCTCCCGACTTCTTTCTCTGTCTCCATGAATCCCAAACGGCGCCGCTGAGAACGTGCGCCGGCTGCCTTTTTTTTTTTTGTGTTCAGCGGAAAATGGAATGATGTACATGGAAACGTCTGCGTATGACGCGTCCAACGTCGAGCCTGCGTTCGAGAGACTCCTCACGGAAATATACAACATGGAGACGAGCAAGCACACAGATTCAAGGTCCAACCCGTCGAGACGACCTCTGAAGATGGTTGACAGACACTTGTTCGATATATAGGACGCGACTTTGAAACTCGATATCTTTCCGTGGTGCCATGTGTCTTGCATTTTTTCTTTTATTCTCTCACTTGTATCTGGTTTGCGAATATGGCCAGGCATGCCAGTTGCCAATGTTTTGCTGGTCGATCATCCAAATAGGACGTTATGGTAAAATCTGCGTCGCCTCCGACAGTCTGTGACAGACAGGCAGCGGCCTCCCCTCCTTATGATCTTTTTCATGCTAGACTCTCAAAAATTAATCGACAGGAGCAGCCGAACCCCCATCGCCGCCTCCCAAGGACGAAGTTAACACATGACCTCGCTTGAGTCCCAGGAAGGACCACTTGACAACCCTTGGGATCGAGGCTGTGAAGCGCTTTCAAGTTGATCCTCCCCGCTGCGACGTGCTACACCTTTTCGCCCCCTCTATGGGATTCTTCAACAGAAAGGAATATCTGTCAGTGTCCCGATCCTTCAATTGCCGTCGTGCTGGTTCACATTCGGACAAGATCTGCCCTTTCGCAATGACCTCTTCCTTGAGCCCATGATGGGAATGCGCTCGATCCAGCCGAAAGACTTAAAGTGCTCCGAGTCGCGTAAGAATAACGAGTGTGCAGCCGGGTCTGAGCTTCGGAATCTATATCTACTGTATATGGCAGATCGCTGAGCGCTACTAGGGTCTGTCCGTCTGCCGCTCGATCGCACCCTCGTTCCATTCGGTGAATCGCATGCAAGCAAATGAGGATGAGGGTGGCCTTCTGGTAACACGACAGTGTTGTGTAGCCAGATGCGTCGGGCTGGTTATCTCCAAGATTCAGCCAAAGGCGTGTTAAATGAACATAGGCATGACCTGGGATCTTCGCGGATGAAAACGTTGTTACTGGGGAACACAGTTCGCAGTACGGCCTCGCGTGTCGAACATGAATGAGCGTTGTGTTTCCACGAGTGACCACAGTCAGTTGACCCAACATACAATAGCACGCCAAAGATACACGAGATAAAAGAGATTAAATATGTCATTACAGTGCGTCGAAGTTGATATGATGTGATGCGCGCCGCCGCTCCAGCTCGTCCTCCCGCTAAATCCCAAGAGCATGAAAAGAGGCGCGAATGAGCAACACATGAAATCATCCACGGTGGGCGCGAACCCAGAGAGCGCGGAAGACGTACCTTTTCATTCAGATGCAGCACAAGCACGACACCAGAAAGCGCCACCATGGTACCCAAGACGGTCACGCCGACCCAAGGGATCCACTGTCCAGGACGTAGATACAGCTCCTTGTGCCACTCGTCTGGCTCCGCACCGGGGTTGATTACGAGCTTCGAGTTCGGTATGACCATCTCAAGCGCAGCGACGCGTCCGCGCGTTGCACCCGCGAACAGGTTCTCGATGTAATTGTTCGTCCGGCCGAGACCGAAGAACGCGTATGGCGTGTTCAGAGCTTGGTACGACGTCTGCGGGAGCTGCGGGACTTGCGCGGCCGAACGTCCGCCTGAGGTGTCCAGGATAGTGTATTTGTAGCTGACGCCTAACGTGTTGGCGCCAGAGGGCTGCATACGAAGATGATCGTTCCTGTTAATCGCTTAGCAGAAAGAGGTAGGAAGGAACCTTACAGGGTACCGCGGAAGACTGCTATTCTCAGGTTGGCACCAACCCGAGCTACACGCCCCGTTCAGAACTGTATCCATCCGAGGTGCGGAAATCAAAGGAGTCAGATGCGACGGAGAGTCAGATAGAAGGGCCGTACGAATAGCCTTCATGAAGAAAGCGTCGTAATAAAAGTTGTTCTGTACAAACAGTATCCGGCCCGCACCCTGTTCGCCCGTTCGTTGCACCATCACGTCAAGTGTCCCGTCTTCGTCCAAGTCGACAAAAACGGCCACCCGAGCGTCCGTAATTCCCGCGAGCGCGTCGACGCCTTTGTGCAACTCACGCCATCCACGTCGTGCACCTGGTGCTGCGCATCCCGCGACACCATGCGAGCACGGGGTGGAGAGAAGGAGACGTACGCGGCCCTCTGTGATCAGAAGTAGGTCCGGAAAACCGTCGAGGTTGGCATCTCCCGTGCGCGGAAGGATAGGCTGTGGAGGCGAAAACGACATGTCAAGGACGTGGAGCCTTGCGTCGCCCTGCAGAAGATCGCGTATCGGAACGCTCACATAATTCTTATATTCCAACCACTCATAAGTTAGAAGGTTCTTTTAAGAGGAAATACCGAACGTACCGGGCCTGAAAAAGAGAAGGAAAAGTTCGGGTCTGCGACGCATAACATAGCGGGGCTGCGACATGGCGTCGCGGTGGCGGGATCGCTTGGTAAGGGGAAAGAGGAGGATGGGGCACACAATGGGAGCTGCATATTATAAGCAATGTTCAGCGCACAATTCGACCCGAGTCCCGTTGACCCGGAAACTGAGGCGCAAGTAGTAATCAGGAGGTCAATGGTCCCATCCCGGTCTGGATAAGGCACTCAGTTCGGCGACAACAATGTCACAGCAGATAAAGATACCCATGTCAGCGAACACGACAGATTGAGTACCGGAGGGAAGCGGCCCACTCTGGGCAAGAGTGAACCCTGCACTGGGGTTACTGGTCCATACCTGAAAAGACTTCTGTCCAGAGCCGTCATCACAGACGAGGAATATATCTACGCGATCCGATTAGACACCAGGTCACGAATTCAAGGGCCAGAAATGCGGACCGGCTACGCAGTCTCCGTTGAGGTCCACAGCAGCGTTACTATGCGGATTCGCAATGCGACACTGATGTCCAGAAAGTGGAGCATCTTCACTGGTAAAGACGTTACCGTGGCTCTAACAGAGTAGCATACAAATGACTCTTACACCTCGTAAAGCGGGCCAGAAGGATCTGTGACATTCCAAACGTTCTTCCATATCTTGAGTTGAGGGCTTCCTGGCTGGAGGCCAAGTAGGTCGATCCGCATCTGACCATCGCTGTCAAATGGAATAGGTTGGGCCAGGGTAGAAGGTGGGAGTTCAATGGGATTCATGTCTATCCATTTTTTGAGAAAAGAAGTACACTGAGGGTGAGGGACAACTCACAAAAGCCGCCATTCTGCATGGAAGTGTAGATTGAAAGTGATAATTGTTGATTTGATGCACCTTGGGCCATGACCAGTACATCCAGTCTGCCATCATGAGTATAGTCGCCGGGGACAACATTGTACACGCGTTGCGGATGACGAAAAGATGCTGAACGACGGAAAGAGAAATCATCTACATGGGCCGTGAATAAACGATTGGGTCGAATTCTGTTGTGTACTCGCCGTGACTCCAGAGAAAGACGGAGATGGTGTGCTGGTCCGAGGCCAGCGTCATGACGTCCATACTAACACCGAGTCAGCCGACTATTCTGGACCTGCTATTACTCGAAAAATGCGCACAAATGGTCGCCATTGAAATCACCAAATGCTATTACCCTGCCATCTCCATCGTCGAGACCAAGTGTCCCGGCAGAGACAAGGGCGTTGCCCGAGAAGCGCTTTGGTGGAAAAGGCCATAGCGCTGTGGTTGGTGCGACAAAGAGAGCGAGACTGGTGATAAAGAAGAGGCAAGAAAGGCGTCGTAGAGGCCGGAAGCGTCTACGGAATGTGATGCGCATGGGATGGGGTTCGTTCGTTCAGTTAGTGGGACCGGGCCGAGGCTGACTTAATGATCACGTCACATATTTAATCTCCGCTCGGAGAAATCCGGTACCGTTGTGGGTGGGTTTACATAAGGAAAAGGCAAGCGTTGCTCTGCTCTCTCTGCTACCTGATTCACCACCCCTTCCATCATCTATCCGAACTTCTTTCTATATCTTCAACTCTCATGGCCGAAGGAAGCAATTTTGACTATCTTTTTAAAGTCTGTGGTCACTCTTGTGATCCGGGCTCCGGGCTCACTCGTGCACTATTCCGCAGGTTGTCCTGATTGGTGACTCGGGCGTCGGAAAGTCGTCAGTAACTCCTCATCTTTTGTCCTCACTTTGGCTCACACCACGTGTCATGTGGATAGAAATCGTATGCTTGGAACGCCTTGTTTAAACCACTCTATATTCATCCCTCTTCCCAAGTGCTCTCACGATTCACACGCAATGAATTCAATCTTGAGACGAAGTCAACGATTGGCGTCGAGTTTGCAACCCGCTCAATAACCGTTGATGGAAAGACTCTTAAAGCACAGATTTGGGATACCGGTGCGCTCAATCGTCGTTTCTTTCCTTCCATTTTGAATCCCCACACCCTTATCCGACCAGCTGGACAAGAGAGATACCGTGCCATCACCGCTGCGTGCGTCCTCCTACTCTTTTTCGACAGCTATAGTTTATTCCTTTTTAGTTATTACCGTGGTGCAGTTGGCGCACTGCTCGTTTACGACATTGCGAAGCACGCCACGTACGTCAACGTGACGCGTTGGCTCAAGGAGCTGCGTGATCACGCAGACTCGAACATTGTCATTATGCTAGTCGGCAACAAGAGCGATCTCAAGCACCTCCGTGCTGTACCGACTGAGGAAGCGAAGTCCTTTGCAGGTGTGTTTAGGCTTTCCCTTTTCGGGTCCGTGAGCTGACGCACCGATCAGCGGAGAATGGACTGTCGTTTATTGAGACGTCTGCACTGGATGCGTCAAACGTCGAATCAGCGTTTCAGACTATCCTCACTGACATCTACCGCATCGTGTCAAGCAAGCAGCTTGAACAGAGCGCGGACCCGATTAAGCCATCTTCGGGCGACACCCTTACCGTATCGCCGAGCGTTGATGCGAGCGCAAAGGCTGGCGGTGGCTGTTGCTAGACGTCTCTACCCGATTTGGCGGGCGCCCATACTTGTACATACCACTATCATGTAATTACACCTCGTCTAGCTGTTGTTCTCCCACTCTTGTTGGCATTATCCCTCTATGCTAGACGTATCTGGTGTGGGCTGAACACCTCACGAGCGACGCAACCCATTCACCGCCCTGGCCAGATCATACGGTCTAACGCAGAGTTAGTTTTATCGATCCAAATCGATAGAGCATGTGCGCCCCGAGATATCTGCTCTCCATGACCTTCATTTGCTAGGTATACTTCTCACACTCGGAAAGTAACATTACGCTCGACGATACATATCTACATTCGGACCCTCGATTTCCTTCCCCACGCGATCAAGCACCATAGTTGAGACGGAAAATGTCGTTAAGCCTAGACCATCACAGTGTGGCAAAGAAAGCATAAGATCATGTTGTCAAGTTCCCAGTAATGATGGAATGGGGGTGTACGTACACGTAGTAGCTCCCGCCCTCGGGGATAAGATGGAAGACCTGAGAGAACTGCAGTGGATTTGGACTGTCGTCGACCTAGATGATGATGATGAGCGTGCGTGGCCGAATGATAAAGTGGTTCCGGTGATAACGTTCGTCACCACTCACCACGAGCAGGCCAGTCACGCTTACGATGAGCGACGCAAGGTTCGGGGAAGAGGGCTGCGCGTCGAGTGTCGTCACCTTGTGCTGCACCTTCGAGAAGGGCAACGTCTGCACAAACGGTAAGATCAGTTTGTTGAGCTGAGCACAGTCGAATCGGGGACGTGAACTCACCGTCAGTTTTTCGGTTATGGAGTTAGCACCCTGGATCGGGGCCCCCTCCCAAGTGAGCATAGATGTATCGCGCTAGAAAATATATCAGAACCAGGTGTCGGCCGACCGCGATGACGGACATAGAGGGGCTGGAGACCAGCACGATTCGAATCAAAGGTTTGATAGTAGAAGTCGGTAAACTGCTTCGCGATGGAGTTGATATCCGCCATGATTGTTTGGAGGTGTTGGAGTGAAAAATACAACGTAAAAGAGAGAGAGAAAGATGTAGGTTGGAAGGTCGAGTCTGATAAGATTTCGGATCGCAGCGGGCGAGTGTTCTTGTTCTTGTTGTGACTGACAGTCGTGTCCACGACAATCAAATTCAATCAGATCAGCTCTTGACCGCTTCGCTTCCTTGCCATGATACCA
>QFFA01003845.1:0-22377 GCA_003316565.1 Russula foetens | reverse complement strand
AGAATAAGGTCGTTCCACAGGACACAGAAGTCATGTTGTAGCTCAGGTAGAGTATCCTGAACTCTGTAGTTCGATACTAGCTGCGCAAATATGTCTGATAAAGGGAATTGCCAGATTTGCCAGTCGGTGTGGAAAAGGTCGCGGTCCTTGCGGATGAGCTGGCGAGTAAAGTCGATCAGGTTGGCAAGTAGCATGCTGTCGCCATGGTTGAGATAGTCTTGAAGGACGGGTCCCGATATACCTAATTGATGCGTCGTGAGTGAAAACCAGCGCTTATTGCGCTGCGATGCTTTTGCAATGATACAGGCGATTATGCCTTGTCCAAGTAAAGAATTTTTTCGGTCGTCGTTATTGACCCCGCTTATCAAAGAGTGTCCCAAATCGACAGATTGAAGCAACGTGGGCCGATCTCTAATAAAAAAGTATCTCAGGATATTCTCTGCCGCATTCCAAATGCGGGCCACATCAATCGCCTTGATGCAGATCGCAAGCCGCTGTATCTTGATTTCGTCAGAGATCAGATTGGATGACCAAGTGCGCTCCGAGAATCCACTGAAAACCTCACGCACGTTCCACATTCTCAGGCTGTCGAGACTGGATTGAGGATTGGAAACAGCGCTTGAGCTACAGAATCCAGGAATTCCGGCAAAAAACTCCTCTAGTTCGTGATCCTCATCCGAAGACTCGAACGTCCACCTCAAAGCGCGGCCATCGATTTCCGATGATACGTTGCGGGCAGTTTCTTCGAATTCCTTTTCAATACCCCGTAATTTCCGTTGCTCGTAAGCCTCCCGTAAGTTCCAGACGCGGTCCCAAAGTGAATCACGAACGTTGCATCGATATGCGATCCACTCGAGAATTCGGGACAGCGTGAACAGTATTCCAGTGCAAAGATACCATACAGACGAAGATAGCGGAGCATAGTATGGACTGTCATGCCGAAACATCGGCATGAAAGTGATGGATGTGTACGCCCCTGTACCAAGTCCAATCCACGATATCGCCACCTTGAAGACCGTATGATTGATATTGAAAAGGAACACAGCGAGGCCCGCAAAGAAGAGGAAGAGAGAGAGGTGTAAAAGCGTGGGCAACACTTCGACTGCCCAGGGAAGGTGAAGGTTTTCGACGCCCTCCGCAAAGAACGCCCGGATCCGTGCTCGTTTATATGTACTGTATCGTGTCTGGGTGACCCTCATGTACCGACGTGCCCATTGCTGCAGTAATGTCGCCAAAAGTGCGCATGTGAGACTGATGGCCAAGCTGAGAAACCAGAGCGAGTTGACCCATACAGCGGAAGTCGGTGGAGAAAATGGGATGGATGGATTGGGAAGTGTGGAGGGGATGCCCTGGGAGCCATTCGATTCGGCAAGGATTTGATATATGTTTGCGAGGTAGAACGCTGAGATGTCCTGGGAGTTCGGCTTGAGGTCTTGCACGGAAACCGTAACCAATGTTGCGACGGCGGCAGAGAACAAACCGGTCTTCGACCTCGGGATTAATGTGCGTAGAGGCACCACAAGTAGAATGACGACTCACAAAGATGAGAATACCGTCTGCGTCTCCTTTCCAGTTGTCTGTGGTCTTCTTGTCCTCCTCCCCAGCCAGTCGCAAGTACATCGAAAATAGTGGCCCGGATCCATCGACATATACTACCTGTTCTTTCTGTGGGCGATTTTGCCCCGACTGACGTTGGCGACCTGGACGTGGTGTCAGTGAAGCCAATGGGGTCGCCACGGCAGCGTAAGGCAGGATTGGCACCTGTCCTGGTCTCCACATCCGGCATTTCGGCCGTGTTACTTGCTTCGTGACCATGCTGTGCCATTGAGGAATCAGATATCGTGCAGGTAGTGCGTAAGGAGAGGACGATGGTCAGGGTGGCTTCCAGTGATGCGATGTGGCCAATAATCGATAAGCGCCAACAGTCAAGCGCCGACGGACACTTTGGGTCGCTTGTGCCTCGTAGGCTCGTAACATCGTGTAGTGATCACCAGCGTGCCCGACTGCAGGTTTCTTTCGCGCTGTACCGGGAATCGCGTGTTCCTGGCGAAGTGCCACAGGGATTCTGTGCGCACAAGCGGCACAACAAACTCCTCCAGCCTGTTCATCTGAATAGTATGAACTTGAAGTGTTTGAGATCGGGCATTTGACGCAATGTGTCTAGGAGGTCTAGGATTCGTACCTTTCCGCCTGTTTTGAAGTTTGTTAGCCCATGGAGGAGCCAATCTGGAGCATGATGGGCGCAGTCGGAAGAGAAGGAGAGGCTCTATATGGGGCTTCCAATGAAATAGCTTTTTGATGATATTGAGGGCTGCCCCGAGGTCTCAGAGCGGAATGTTGACGGAAGGGTCGAAGTAGGAAAGGTGTGTTGTATTTGTGGCCACGGTGTCACATGCATGTTTTGTCACATTTGCGTCACACAAGTAACGTGTGGGGTCACAGATGGTCACGCAATCTGGGGAGTTTGAGGAGGCAGAAACTGCAGTGCAGTTGGCAGGCGTTGCCATACTGTCTCACGCAGATTGAAAAATCTCCCGAACAGCACATTTTCTCGCACACGGCATTATCTCAAGCAGAAAAATCTTTTGGCTGGTATCTCAAAGCGTGATAAAGTTCCCGAACGCACCCTAAAATAAGGGAGAAGCGGGATGGACAAGGAAAGCGGTGTGGATAATGGCAACACAGCAATGCCACGCGGATTGGTCAGCACACGTGTTTCCGGGCTCACCATTTTTACGCTGCCAGTGGCACTACATACTCATCTACTTATCCGTCACTTCCCCACTCTCAGTAATCATTGCAACTCGTCGACTCGTCATAAACCAAGTAACCTCGAAGGGGATGCCTAGTTTATTAACTCCCCAGAACTATGCCGAACAGGATCGAAGGACGATTGGCACGCTATACATGAGCGAGAAGTGGTGGAGAGACCAGTACTATGACCTCAAGCGCAATGGGTATGAACTTCGACCTCGCTACCACCCGGATTGGGCACCATCATGGAGTGGATCAAGCAAAGACTTCTTCTCTGTAGAAGATGGGCAGCCTAGCATTGTAAGGGCCATCTTATTAGTGTTGCCTATGTTGACGGTCCAGATTAGTTGCGAGCTCCGATAGATGCTACACGACGATGCGATGGCAAGCACGTCATGCTCAAGAAGGTTTTACTCGAGGAAGGACCATACGAGCTCCAAATAGCACAGTCCTTTTCGTCCCCAGAGGTCGCCCGAGATCCTCGCAACCATTGTGTGCCATTGCTTGACGTCATTGAAATTCCCAACGCTGGCCAGAAGCTGATGGTTATGCCATTTCTACGCCCCTTTAACAACCCTCGTTTCCAAACATTCGGTGAGTTTGTGGCATTCTTCACCCAAATTTGCGAGGTGAGTCTGATCAAATCTCGTCTTCGCTGATCGAAATCTGACTGCCTTGGGATCAGGGTGTACAATTCATGCATGAGAGGAACATCGCACATAGGGATTGCACGGCGAACAACATCATGCTCGATCCCTCTGAAATGTATCCACACGGATTCCGCCCAGCTCAAATCAATCGAAACAGAGACTTCAACGGCAGGGCGAAGCGATACACCCGGACGCAGCGGCCCCCTCGCTATTACCTGATTGACTTTGGCTTGTCGCGGCAGTACCCCTCTCGGGAGGCGCTTGATGAACCACTTCGCGGTGGTGATAAATCAGCACCGGAGCACCAGAGTGGGACGTGGTGCAATCCTTTTCATACCGATATATATTACCTGGGCAATCTCGTCCGTCAGGAATTCATGCGGGTAAGATTGGCGATGTCTTCTTCATCACGACGCTGATGAATTACGTTTCCAGAAGTACTACGGTTTCGAGTTTATGCAAAACCTGATCGATGAGATGACACACGTCAACCCTGCAAAGCGTCCATCAATCGAGGAAGTTGTAGCGAAGTTTTCTCGCATTCGAGAGTCACTGAGCGGATTGAAGCTGCGCTCCACCATAATAGCCAAACGCGATCCCTGCCTATTCTCCATGTTCCGCTGCGTCAGACAAGCCCTACGCACGGTCCGGTATATATTCTCGCACAAGGCTGCGATTCCGGAAACCTCGTAGCGCATTCATTCCCACTTCGACAAACATGCCTGGGTCGAATCCCCACGCTATGACACACGGTTTGGCCGATGCATATGACCTGGCCCTCCGCAGCAGCAGCAATAGCACCCAAACACTCATCGTTGGCACCGCAGATAGAAGCGCCCTTCACGCACAACCATTACCATGCGGCCAACTAATGTCTATCGGTGAGATTCGTTGCGATTCTCTTTGCATCTTAACGCGCCTTCTCATCGTGTTCGTAGTGTAATCCTTGGCATAACTACACGCTGCATATCGCGGAAGTGTGCAGACTCGACGCACTTTACTCACGCATTTTAGTCTTTCCGAGCCCTTTACACGCCCGATAATATACCCTATTCTGTATATGCGGATTTCTACTCCCCTTTGTCGAATTCACCCGTGGACTACACGTCCGCGTTAAAATATGGTGATTGACATCATCTAGCTATTAAAGGATATGTGAAGTGGGTGTGAGAAGCAATAATGATTAAGTGGATCACAGACGTATGCGCAAACCACCAGATGTGTGTACACCCCACAAATCATGACAAATTATCTCGAATTAGTCGGTCTGTTGAGGAGTGGCAGTAGCCTGGGGATCCAGCCAGCCCTGAAAAAGCATGCAGATCGCGTCATTCTAGGCGACCTGGGCCATCTGTAACAACGACTTTTGGTCAACTCCGGTGAACCATACCGGGGTATCGTATGTGATAACTGCATGAAACACTTTTCTCCGCGGGCGTCCAATGGAAGTGGAGGTTAAATTCGGCCATCTTCGCTCTTCGCTATATAATACAGCTCAGGGACCGCGATTAAGAGGTGGCTACGTGCCGAACACGTTGTCTCAGCAAGTGATCATAAAAGGACATGAGGGTGCGCCTGATGGGCGACACCTCGGTTTATGGTGTCATTATGTCATATATTCCACATCAGGAAAACCCCTAGTTTACTTTTTGTGCTTTTTCATGCTTTTTCATGCTTTTTTGTGCTTTTCACCAAAAAAGTTGAAAAAGCACAAAAAAGCCAAGTCCCTTACTTGCCAGAGTGCTTTCTGACCCTGTCAAAAAAGTATATTGCTTTTCAAAAGTACCTCAACTCAAAATTTACATGTTATCAAGGAAACATTGATTGATCTGAAGAGTATTCTCTAAAGACAGCTCATTTCAAAAATAGTTGATTCAGCTTCACTAATATTGCATCTGAAAAAAGGGTACAGATTTTATATTTTTTGAAAAAGTACCCAAAAAGTATAAAAAAGTACTGAAAAGTAGAGGACTTGGCTTTTCCTAAGTAATTCATACTTTCTCAATTTTTGCTTTTTTTACTTGAAAAAAGTGCCAAAAGCACAAAAAGCACAAAAAGCAAACTAGGGGTTTTCCTGATGCATGCGCTTCTGACCCGGTGACCCGGCAAAAAAAGCCGTTTATGCACAGTTTAGGTCGTCCGTGGCGTGGCACCAAAGTGGCTTTTTGCCACTATCTCGATACTAGTACGAGTTCCTCATATCAAAAACGAAAAGGACTTGAGGTTTACACGCTTCACGTTCTCGCGCTCCGTTCTTCCGCGCTACCGATTATGATGCGCCCATCCAGTCTTCACTGGTCCTAATAATCACATAAATCGGCGATTCAAGTTGATGATAGAACGCCCCAGTCCCATGAGTTATTCCTCTCATTCTCCTCCTAAACTGTTTCCTCGTGGCTCGGAACCACCGTCGAACGATATGTCTAGCTTCATGACGGCCAAGAACTACACACCACTGACTCACAAGACCATTGGTACGCTACACAGAAGCGAACAATGGTGGAGCGATCAGTACTATGTCCTCAGACACCATGGGTATGACCTTCGTCCACGTTACCACCCAGATTGGGAGCCATCATGGAGAGGATCAGGGAAAGACTTCTTCACCGTGGAAGATGGACAGCCTAGCATCGTATGTATCGTCATCTATGTCCTACCGATATTGATAGGTCGCATTAGTTACGGGCTGCAATGGATGCTACCCGGAGGCTCGATAGCAAGCACGTCATGCTCAAGAGGGATTTCCCTGAGGATGGATCCCACGAGCTGAGAATTATGCAGCTATTCTCATCCTCTGAGGTTGCTCGAGATCGTCGTAACCACTGTGTGCCCTTGCTTGGCGTTATTGATATACCCGACACTCGCCAAAAGCTCATGGTTATGCCATTTCTCCGCTCTCTCAACAATCCTCGTTTCCAAACCTTTGGCGAGTTCGTGGCATCCTTCACGCAGGTTTGTGAGGTGAATTCCCTCAATATTGTCTTCACCGATCAATTCTGATAAACTTTGGCTTAGGGTCTCCAATTTATGCATCAGAAAAGCGTCGCACACAGGTGCGTGTGTATGCTTCTAGATAAGAATCGTTTTTCGAAGGCTGTTCAGGGACTGCACGGCGAACAACATCATGTTCGATCCCTCTGAAATGTACCCCCAAGGATTTCACCCTGCGAAACTGAATCGGACTCGCGACCTCAAAGGGAAAGCGAAGCGATATACCCGGACCCAGCGGCCCCCCCGCTATTACCTGATCGATTTTGGCTTATCGCGGCAGTACCCGTCGAGGGAAGCGCTTGATGAACCGCCTCGAGGCGATAAGTCAGCACCCGAGCATCAGAATGGCACGTGGTGCAATCCGTTCCATACAGACATATATTACCTGGGCGATCTTGTCCGTCAAGAATTCATGCAGGTGAGACCGACCATGTCCAGCCCATCACGTCGCTAATGAATTACGCCATCAGAAGTACCGTGGCTTCGAATTTATGCACGATCTTGTCGCCGAGATGACACACATCGATCCTACAAAGCGCCCGTCAATCGAGGATGTTGTAGCGAAATTTTCTCTCATTCATGATTCACTGAGCTCATTCAAGTTGCGCTCCCCGATCATTTCCAAACACGATCCCTGCCTATTGTCTGTGTTCCGCTGCGCTAAGCAAATTCTGCTCACCCTCCAGGATATCGTTTTACACAATGCCGCCGTTCCCGACCCTGATAGGGTACTTCTTGGCCGCTCGCCGCACATATCTAGACCGGCATTGTTAACCAGCGATATGTGGGCTTGCTACGATCATGTCTGAGACACGATCGTGGACGATCCAGGCGATGATCTTAGGTAGCAGCAGTTCCCGAGC
The DNA here is from genome assembly GCA_003316565.1 of Russula foetens. Classification (NCBI taxonomy): domain Eukaryota; kingdom Fungi; phylum Basidiomycota; class Agaricomycetes; order Russulales; family Russulaceae; genus Russula; species Russula foetens. Next base: position 15,119 of record QFFA01003845.1, on the reverse strand, counting down.
ACTCACTAATGATGTCGTGGCAAAGATGTCCTTTGTGGTTGCCTCAGTATGCTTTACTTCTCGGAGCAGACTTGAGACCGTGCATGTTCCACTGATGACCTCTTTTTACCGCGTTCTTAACACAATTTCCGATATAACCGAGCCTTCCCCGCCACCGACATCTGACCAACCGTGACACACCTTATTCTCTCACACCAATCATATCTTTGCATTCTTCCCAGTAGGTCCCGTTGCAAACCTACAGCATACCGTAAACCCCTTAGATGTGTGGATGCGAGTATTTATATGGTACCTTGTGTGTTGATAGAGAAATATTTTCTTACCAATATTATGCAGACCACTCCTTTCAAAGAGCGAGAAGTCTGTGGCATTTGTTGAGGCGTTTGGGCCTTCTTCCTCCGAGCTGAACAAACACCCTGATTTGTCGGTTGAGTCCCTGGGCCCTCTTCAGTGTTTTCGCCAAAATTCCCTCCAGGTCGTGTGCTCAACACGTGCTAACACCGGGCCTTCTTAAGTAGGGAGAAGCGGTGGGAAGGTGGTAGCTTCTTGAAATGAAATATCCCCGTCAGTGATCTCCCTTGGGAGCACAAATAAAACTTGAATCACGATACAATGATATCTGGGAGCAAAGCGGACGAAAGGGCATGACGGCGACGCGGAGTTGGGGGCCGGTCGGTTACTAAGTACGCAACAAGGACTCGTCATGTGGAGAGCGAATACTAAAGGGAGCATTCCAGAAATCCTGTACGCGTACGTTGCGCGTACATTCATCGAGGTGAAACATGTCTGATGACCGGGCCGAATGTGTAAGAAAGACCCTTTTTTTCTTGAGGGATGGAAAAGCACGCGTACCATGCAAAATTTCACGCCAGAGAGCAAGGCTTTGCATGACGTAGACATACTGCCTTGCGTGGTCGTGCGATAGACGTGCGCCGCCACGCCCACTGCGAATGGCGAGGCTGTCTGCGCCCTTTTTGTCCTATACTTGAGTCGGGTGGAAATACTTTTGCAGGTAGCCAATCATGCGATCGCACGGGTCACGATTCGTTCGTAGGGACGCGTGGTTGTCCCCTATGCTGTACAATGCTTGTCGAACCGTCTCCTGCGGGAGTTGAGGCTCTCGGCAGTACTTGGCGGAGAGTTTCTCGATCGCACGTTCTTTTGCTCGGATGTCGCGCTGGATCTCTCGCCCAGTTCGCTTCTCCGAGATGATTTCCTGTGTGGCTGTAGTGATGAGTGGGTCTCGTAAAAGATCGAGCGCTCCGTGTGCTTCCAGAAGCCCGTGGACCGTCTTTATTGGTGCAACGCAGGAGAATCCGAGCATTTCACGAACCTCGAAGCTCTGGCTGTCCTGGAAGGGGTATCAGCACATGTTGGATACACCTTTGATGACACACACCTGCAGCAGATAGACGAGCTTTCCATAAGTCGTCCGCATCTTGTCGGGGTTCATGATTTTGTGTCGCCGACCGAGCTCGAACACGTTTTGATAGAAATCAGAGTTCGAAGCGAAATCACGATCCGTGAACAGTTCCTGGACCTGCTTGTAATCCGCAGCAAGCACCAGTCCCGAAAGGATCGCGCACAGCTCCCGAATCTGATGCACGATCCGTTTCGCCTTGCTCAGCCCGAACCCTAGGGTATCGATTTTGTCCGTGTATTCCGAGACTTGTAGTGCCGCATCGAGCAACGCAAGTACTTCCGTTCCCCGAGCGTCAACCGCAGTGGTATATATTTTGCTCGCTTGACGAACCACTCCCCTGGATCTGAACCCAAGGCCAGTTGCGAGCTGAGCACGATGTCGGATATTGGCTCGGATGGTTGAGTAGGCTCTAGAACGTCGTCTGCCTCGCCATCCTCCATCTCCACCTGCTCCAACAAAACGTCAAAGTATATAGTGTTCATATGAGACTGGTGACCTTTGGCCTCATCTCAACAAGGAGTCGCGGGTTGACATCGGTACCTGTTGTCTGGTGGTACAATTGTATGTGAAATGTGTGGGAGGCCACCAGTCACCACCGTGTTGATGTGAGGACGAGTAGAACTTACAATCAGCAGTGTGTTTATGCTCATTGACTGTTGTCCGAGCCTTTCATCTTGAACCGTTGAGGAGACAGTCCAGAATATTATGAGACTGAGATAGGTTGTCCCAGTTGGTAACTGTGACAGTGCCTGTGCAGGGATGAGAGTGACCTCGACAAACCAAAGAGCGCCTTTGGCAGCCTTGTTGTATTCCCGCGCTTGTATGAAATGCCTCTCTTTGATCACAGCCCCACCTTGGTGTCCGTAGAGCTGAGGTGTGTTGAGAATGACTTTTATATACTTTATCAAGGTAAACAATACCCACAACATAAAGTTTTCCTTAGCAATTACCGGATCACAAGGACTGACCAGAGCTTCATTTCCCATAACCAGTTGCGGGCCTTGCCGAGTCTCGCATTACCCTCCTGTCGGGCAGAGGGGCGCCTCTTGGACAAAAATTCCAGCAGTCTCCACGTGAAAACACTGGATGCGTCCCGTGGGGGCGCCGAGCTAGTGTGTGACATAGGAGAGGGCGAATGAGGTGATGAGATTGAAGGAACTAAGGGGTCTAGTTCACAAGCAGTGAAGAGTAGAAGAGGTAATACCTTCAGGCTCCATTCACGTGCGTCATTCTTCGGACAACCATGAGTCCAGTCACAAGGATGCAGCGAGATACGTGCTTCAGAAGCCACTCGCTATTAAAGAAGCATCAGCTCCAATAAACCCAGGTATGAATTGTACGCAGAGTGCTTGCAGCTGTGAGAGGCCGAGGGGAGGGGAAGGTTGGAAAGCATTCATAATCGCCCTCACGCTGAACACTGACTGAGAAAGACATGGAACGGATGTTACGGACCCCACTCATCGTCACAATGATCGCATCGTGCTCGCAGGACATTTCAGGCCTGTCAGCGCCCATGAGGCGGGGAAACTGTTTGCCACGCTGAAAAAAATGAGTCCGTGGTTCGGTAGTGGTTCGGTGTCCTCACCTCTTCGCCATGCCCTCTCTGACTCGGAGCGCTGTGACAGCCCGCCGCGTGGGGCCATACCAAATCTGGTGCGACTTCCACCCCTGCATGTCTGTCTCGTTAACGATGTCAGCTAAGATCAAACGAGAATGAGCCACGATTCAGTCATCCTTTGAAGAAAGCTCGACTGGTCTCGGCCTGCCAAATATCAAAGTTGCAAATACCGTGAGGTAACCTAGTGGTGACCTCCTAAATGTGAAACGTGGCCAACGTAAGATGGGGTTAAAGTCAGGTCACATGATTCAGGAGTTTTCCGCCGAACCATGTGCCTCGGTCACAGGTCGCGGTTTACTTTCGATCGTTGTACTGAGTCTCTGTGCTGAGTCTCTCAGGCTGTGCCGATGGGTGGAGCTGAGCCTCGCGATTTGCTAACCTATTTTATTCATTCATCATGCAGACTCTTTACGCCACACGGTAATGAATGTTAATGGTTTGTTTGTTACTACCATTGGTGCATCTGCCGGTGGTTGTGCAGCCTCGCGATTTTTTCCATACAGAGTCTTTATCCGAGGAGGAAGTGATAGGTTTTTCATTATACACCTGAGTATTTTTCATTTAAAATATCGCAACATATAAAGCCTCAGTAATGTTTCTCCCCCCCAGCCACCCATCACATCATCCCTCCGTGTCCTTCAACAGCACACTCATGCTTACTTTCAGTTCTTGGAGACCCAGGATTTTGGTCGAACATGGAGACCAGCAACTATCAGAGGCCCTTAATGTGCTTGCGTCTTACGGGCCTGAGTTAGACCAGTCGAGGCGTGATCAAGCCTGGGGATTAGTTGACTAGTGAGCAGGCCTCCAACGCTTTGACGCTGTATTCTAAGACGGGGTCTCTCCAGCGCAAACGACGTCAGACATACTCTGAACAACAAACACTTCCTGACACGAATGAAACCGGTACGGCTATATGCCCGGAGGGCCAGCGAAGCACTCGAAACGATCAAAGTTAGTGGTATAGCAAATTCTCAGATTGAGACGGCATCTGATCTTGTCTTTCAGGCCATGCTGATTCTTTAGGCTGTACCCCTCAACATGAACATCATTAACAGGCTGACCCGTTTGTGAAGGCAGACGTACTCGAGATGTATTGAGACTCTGAGAGTGTGCCCGAGCTGAGCCTGCGTGATGGAGGTCGATATCGCCTTGGTTGGATGGGGAAATGTTGGGTGCTGTGCGCCCACAGCCTTTGGACTAATCTCTGTTTCTGACGCGTTGAGCGCCTTTAAATTTCTACGTACTTCTCATTTAGATTAGACTGACGGATCGGCTCATATACGATAAGGCTGTCATGTTCGGGCCGGGTCCACGACGTGATATGGACTGGAACGCCACCTCGCGGGCCGGCCCGCAACCCTTTTTCCTTATACTGCGTTGGTCGGCCTGCATCGCCATGACGCTCGTACCCTCTATACCTTCTTATCTTCCTTTATTTCATGTACACACGATCCCGTATGTTTTATTTTTTCTTCAGTGGTGTAGTCGCATTATGTTGTTCCACGATTTTTTATGCGTTGTGAGAGTGTACTCTTAGGCTAGGCTTTGAACAATCCATCCATCTACAACCTGAGTACCCTCTCGACTTCCCTGTCTACCTTTGTCTAGGTCTTCTCATTTTTGGTCCACCACCCTCGTCTTCACTCTCACCTTCTATGTCGCCTTCCTGTTCAATGTACAGACGGCCCTCGCATCCTCGCCACTTCTTAGTTCGCTACACTCCTCTCTCGCCACGTGCTTGCCTCACGGCTGCCGTGCATTCGTCGCCGTTGCGCATCCTCGTCTCAGCTCTAGCCTATCATACTTAGGAAGAACTTCAAGTTAAATATACTCAATCATCTCTTTCTCTTTAGAGACGTTCCGTTTACCTGTCTTGTGGCCAGGCAGAACACCAGAAGTAACAGTCGAATTAAATGATCATGTAAGAAGGTATCGGTGATTGTTCATATCAATCCTTAGTATGACTAGAATGTCGTCAGGAACCGGCCTAGCATGAGCTGCATGACCAGCCCTTGAAACACTGGTGACGCTAGTTATGCCGGGTTTTGTGGCCCGTGACATGTTTTTTTTTCTTTGACCGAGTCGCTCAAAGGTTAGACGAAGATTACCAGAGTGAGTACAGACAGTAGACGATGCAGCGGTTTGAGATAGGATCCGCGGATGCTAGGACTCGGAGGATACTGGGAGACTGCACTGCACAATCGACAATCGTTCAGATGGCCTACAATTTGACTTCCAGGATTCCAGGAAACGCCAACAGAAAAGAGTCAAATCGTCAGACATTGCCATGTCACTTGTGACGCGTCAACGAAATGTCTTGAATATGGCGTCATGTGTGCTATAAGACGCACATGTGTCAGACTGTGCGGCACCCGGTCCGGAGCCCGGGAATCGCGTTGTTTCGGCGCGTTTGACGTTTTCCTTCATCCCCCCGGAATACCATCTCCTCTCATTAACGTTGTATCTCGTCCCGCCAACGGGCATACCATAAGATCTGAAAAACAGCATTGACAACCTCCAAGGGGATAATCAACGCTCAGACACATGGTTTTGAAGGGCGAGTGTTAACAACCCTCTCGGCTGACCGAAAATCGCCACCGATGCACCAGCGCGGAAATAGACAGGCAAGTGGGATCTCGGCGCAATACCGCGACACCCCCTTGTGAGGAAAACTTTTTAGCGATATGTTTTGCAGAAACGGAAAAGTGTGGCTCTGGGCCGAGGGGGATGGTAGGTCGCTGTGCACGTTGACACGCATGTAGCCATGCTACCCGCGCAGCAGACAGAAGGTATGTGCACCTCATCGTGATTACAATAAATGCAGACTGATGTTTCAATTGGCGCAGCTTGAAGATAACGGCCCCTGGAAGTTGAAATTCATCACACGATCTCCTCATTCTAGGGCCACTATTTTTTAAGTGCACTGGAATTTGCGCGATATTTGGACTTGACCTAAAATATCCTAAAGATCCCGCGTGTGTCTGGATACTGTCAGTCAAGGTATTGTATCAAAGAGCCGCAGTCTCGTCGTGACTTGCTCGACGTGTCGAATCACTACCGCACTCATGGACCGATGACGTAATGAAAATGTGCATTGGGTCTGGCCTCATCCTCATCGGTAAAGTTTCGCAGGATCATCAACTACACTACTAAAATTGACGTTTTCACAGGTCTCACGTCCATTGACAGCTTCCTGAATTCATCCTTCGCGGTCCGTTCTCTGAAATAGCATCTTCCGGATCATCAGCGCCGGTTCCGCTTCCCACAGCAGTGGCCTCTTATTCTCCCTCGAAAACATCTCAGAAATTACCAGGCATTCGGCACCGATCGAGAAGCCATGCATAGGTATTCTGCCAAGCGAGAAAGTGCATGGTGGCGCTCTCTCCTCCAGCCAGCTGTCATACGTAAAGCAGCCGAAAAAGGCATGCCGCAGGTTCTCTAGCGAGTGGCGCGAAATTGCCAAGCAAGCCTACCCAAAGGGGGCCCACTCCAGTTGTCGGGCCTGTTCTTGTGCGCTCTTGCGTCACGTTCTACAGGCGGTGATACATCTGGTATATTTCTCCGATGGGGGTCCCTCGAGTCGCGGAACTCAAAACTGAATCATCGAGATGTTAACCGCCAATTCTAGACCAGGGTTCTACGTACGTGCGATGAAATCACACGCCAAAAGCGCGCATTTAAAAAATCACGATCGTAACGGTCCTAATGGGGGTATGGAGGTATGTTTTTTAGTTTAGTGCTGGCGGATGACACGTTGGTGCAACACACAGTTGGTACATTCGTTTGAGGAATGCGACTGCTGGCGATAAAGGGCGCGGAGCACCTTGCGATTTCTTCACCATGGTACGACCGGCGGTGGTGCGTCAGGTTTCTATTGTCAGCCTGATAGACGGAAATCGGGTACAAGAGAACAACTGATTGTTTCAGTCGAAGTCACGGTGGCAGCTTAATTGGACATCTAACGAGTCTGATGAGTTAGCCCCGATGTAGGCCGTGTAGCAAGGTACCGTGACGCTGTGAGGGTATGAAAGGGAGAACATCGATCCAGGGGGGGTGAGGCAAGAGGAAAAAGAGAGAAAAGCAAGGTGACAACGATGTAGTGAAACTGAGGTGAGGCCTGAGGCCTGAGGATCCAGCTACAGTAGAAAAAGGTTATTGAATTGGAACGGACCAAGGCCTTGAGTGAGCAGGCGATGTCCGTGCGTGACCCGGAAAATACCGGCAAATTGACCAAACTGACTGTACATTTACCCCATATCCGTGCCCGTATTCTCTCTTTGTCTAATCTTTATTCTATTCTTGTGACGATGTGACAATTCAATAAGTGATGCTTCTCCCTCCCAGTGCCTTTGCCAAGCAGATACAACCCAACTGCTAGGTCTTCACGGCTCAGCTATCTGCCACTCGCTCGGCAACCCATTATCCCACCCATCACATCATGCCTTCGTACCCTCCACGGCATCCAAGAGCTCGCACAATCGTGTTTATTCGCCGCCTGGAGACCCAGGATATTGGTTGAACACGGCGACCAGCAACTATCAGTGGCCGTTCACTTGCTGGCCTCTTATGGGCCTGAGTTAGACCAGACGAGGCATAATCAAGCCCGGAGCTTAGTTGATTAGTGAGTAGGCCTTCCAACATTTTGATGCTGTATTCTAAGGCAGGGTCTGTCCAGTGCAGACGACATCAAACATACCCTGAACAACAAACAATTCCTGACACGAATAAAGCCAGCAGGGCTACACGCCAGGAATGTCAGCGAAGCACCCGAAATGATCAAAGTTAGTTGTATGGCAAATCCTTGGATTGAGGCCGCATCTGATCTTGTCTTTCAGGCTATGCCGGTTCTTCGGGCTCTACCCCCAGATACCCTTATCAGACCGACTCGTGGGTGATGCCAATGCCAATGGCACACGATGGAAGCAGAGGGGGGGAGGGTTGACCCTGCCGAAGGAGTTGAGGAGCGCGTGAGCACCCAGGGTGTACTGACGGTGCACCAGAGCTGAACCCGCGCGTTGAGATGGCTCATGCCTGGCTCTGCGTGTGGCCTTGGTTGGATGGAGAATACCAGGCGCGCAATGTCGTGCGTACCTTGGGCCTTGGATCGATTTCCGTTTCTAACGCATTGAGCGCATTAACCTTTAACTCTGTACAATGTCCACACGACGGCGACCCCCATCACTCGCCATTTGCCATTTTCCCTTGCAATAGACCGAGTGCGGCGGCACGGGTTGTTGCTCATCGATAAGGGGCAACACAAGCTCACACTCGCCGCTTCACCGGCCGGGACCCACATCCTTTTCCCTTTCTACAATACAGCTCAAGGATATATTTGCAGTACATATGTCACTAAATTGTAACATTGGCTGGCGGTACAGTAGCAGTACACTATGTCTCAAATCGGGTTGGCGGGGACATCTGCATGTCATTATGTTACAACCCAGGTTGGGGCTAAAGCGGGGCCTACTCGTTCTCGGACCTAGCCGTGCGTCATGCCCTGTTGACTGCATCGGCTAGGACACACAGCTGGACAACTATCTTTGACAGGTCCTCACTGGGTCCTCGCGTCGCGAAACCGAAACGTCGAAATATAACCAAACAAGAACACTCGTACGAAGACCGGATGATATTCGCACACACAACCACGTGTAGATCGACGGAAGGCTGTGCTCAGAGGCTCCATCTACGCATTGTGGTGTGTGTCAGTTTGAGGGAAAGGGGTGTGGGTGCGCCGGAGGCTGCTCAGTAGGGTACCGAAGGTCATAGGTGACGATGGGCACGACTGCAGAGAGCAGAACTTGACGAATTCAGCACAACATTACTGCATTGGTTGGAAATAGACACGTGCTTACATGCTGAACGTCGACTGGAACACGTGTGTCCCGCGCTGGAGTAGGACAAACAAACAGAGTCCAAGCCCAACACTGTACACTCTGCATTTGCGCTACTGTGATCAATTCTACTCAGGTCACGACCTGAAAGTGATGTTACAGGAAGAGTGCTATCGCAAGCAAGAGATTTGAGATGTCCCTGCTTCGAATAACAGGAGTCCATTTGATCCGACTCGGAGATGATGACACCCTTCCGGATATTATATGACGATCGGGGCCAATTCTCTGGACGATGGATTTTCTGATAGAAGGGGCTTTGGCCGGCGCATTACGGTCGTAATGGAGTGGAGGATGTGTTTGGTGCAGGTTGAATGAATCCACTAGCGAGGAAAAACATACAAGCATCTTGCGATTCCACCACGTTGGTGCTATCAGCGTTACCGTGTTAGACTTCCATGATCAGTCCAAGTGGACGGAGAGCCGGGGTACAAGAAACCAACCGCTTGATTTTTGTATTTGATGGGCATGGCATGCAGTAGAATAATTAATAAGAGTGACGCCAGCCCAGGCCAGGCCGAGGCCGAATGGACTAAGGGAAACTGTTTCCCACGCTGCAAAAAATGAGTGGTTCGCCAGCGAAGACCGAGTAGCGATCCGGTGATCGTTTGAATAGGCACTGGTCTTGACCTGCCGATTATCAAAGTTGAAATATCCTTGAGGTTGAGGGAGGCGAACACAGTTAAGAGGAGAGGAGGTTACGCTATGTAATACAGCTCAGGTAAGCAGAAACGGCCAAAAGTGGGTCCCAGACCGGTCACATGATGCACACGTTGTTTTTACTCTGCCATCCGCCGTCCGAGTCGTTGCATCGTTGGTTGTGCAGCTGTGCAGCCGCACGTTCGCTTAACCACTTTATTTACCATGGTCATATCGGCGTTATAATCGCCAGCGACCAGGAACCGCCTTGGGCCATGGACATTGCCCAACCATTTGCGGTTGCACGGGTAACAATATCCGAGTTATGTTCGGCAGGTCTAGAATGTAATGTATCCGAATCAGTTCCATCCTATCACCCTAATCGCAATAGGAATTCCAAGTGCGCCGCGAAAGCTCACAACAGGACTCAGTGCCCTCCTATTTGCCTTGATAATGAAGATGAGCCCTGAACGCATCCCATGAGGGAGAAGAAGCACGCACATCATAACCCGATTTTGGATGGTGTTTATATCATCCCCGGGAATTGAGGACTTCCACACGCTTATGGGAACGATGTAGGTTTGGTCTCCTTTCTTCGCTTGCGCAGATGGGAAGTGACTGGTCATCTTAGACTCATCTAGATAGAGAGCAGTGGGATGCCCTCGTGAATATCAGAGTCATGATGGCGACGAGTTTGCGTTAAAAAGAGTAACATCGCTGCGGCCATTATTAGCAAGAGCTATTAGCTATTAGCATCCCGAGTTGCACACTTCCTCTGTCCTGTGGTGGCCGATGAGCCATGGAGGCAATCGCCGTGGAGCACGTGGTCGGCCTTGTGGCACAGTAATGGTACTTGAAATCTGCCGTACTGTGCTAACTAATTATAACTGTAGCGCAAGACCACTTTAATTAAGATCGATGGTCGAACCTGTCCTGTGCCCTCGATGCCCCTGATGCGCATGGGCTAGGCCGGCCCAGCCGTGGTGCGAGGACGTGGTGCGTTGACCAGGTGATGCGTATCTTGATTTACAAAATCAGTCCATGTAGGCCATAATCGTTCGGATAACCGTAACGCCGTGACGCCCTCCTGTTTTGGAGCCCTTTCAGCGTGGTCGTACACCTTCAAGTTCATCAACTGTATTGCTTCCAATTAATCGACATGAGTTGAGGAGTTGCATCATGTTTCCCCCACGGGATCGGCGAGTCGGCGACGGCGGGACATTTTTGCTCTCAAGTTCTCTGCTGGTACAGCTTTTCTTTCGAATTGATTTAAGGGGCCTCAAATTGGTCTTCCCTCCTCACTCTGGGCAACTCATCCGCTATTTCCTTGACAGCACATTATCCACCCCCACCACATAGTCCCCCGGCGTCCCCCGGACCCCCACACAAAAGGGTCGCCATTACACCCATGCTCGCCTTAAATGCATGGAGGCCTAAGAAATTGGTAGAACGAGGCGACCAGCAAATCTCGGAAACCATTCGCTTGCTTGAAGCTTATGGGGCCGGATTGAGCGAGTCAAAGCGCAATCAAGCCCTGGGCTTGCTTGCTTAGTGAGTCAGCCTTACGACCCTGATGTATTATCCTAAATGGGGGATCTAGTGCAAACGACGTCAGACATACGTTGAACGACAAATACCTCCTGGCACAAATAAAGCCCGCAAGGCTATATGCCAGGAAGGCCGGCGATGCGCTCGATACGATACAGGTTGGCTGTACAGCAAGTTCTCAGCTTGAGACTGGACCTGATATTTGTCTTTTAGGCCATGTCGGTTCCTCAGGCTGTACCGATCGATATCCGAGTCAACACCCTTAAAAGACCGAGACGTTTGTGAATTGTGATGTCCGAAATCTGACTCTGCCGAGCGAGCTGAGGAGGCGCACGCACTCAAGGTGTATTGACGGTGTGCCCGAGCTAAGCCCGCACGTTGGAGTTTGATATCGGGCCCACCTCTGCGCGTGGCCTTGATGGGATAGAGCAATGTTGGGTGCTGCGCGCCCACGCCCTTTTGACCGATTTTTGTTTCTGACGCATTGAGCGCCTTAAAATTTATGTTTACGTTTAGGCTTCTGTCCCTTTTCATTTAGATTGGACTGACGTCCATGCTCGCTCATCGATCATGGTGGCGCACTGGTGGCGCCATGGCATAACTACAGTAGCACTGTACTGCCCGCGACGTAATACTGGGACACCGCCTCGCGGGCCGGCCCGCAACCCTTTCCTTATTCCTCTCATCTCAGTATCTCAGATGGTTCATGCCGGGCTGTTTCATTGATATTATCCGTATTGACGGTCCAAATTAGTTGCAAGCTGCGATGGATGCTACACGACGACGCGATGGCAAGCACGTCATGCTCAAGAAGGTTTTACTCGGGGCAAGACCATACCAGCTCTTAATTGCACAGCCCGTTTCACTTCCAAAGGTTGCTTGAGATCCTCGAAACCATTGCATACCATTGTACCATCGTTCGACGTTCTTGAAACTCTCAACTGTCGCCAGAAGCTGATGGTTATGCCGTTTTAACGCCCCTTTGACAACCCTCGTTTCCAAAACATTTGGTGAGTTTGTGGCATTCTTCACGCAGATCTGCGAGGTGAGTCTGATTAAATCTCATCTTCGCTGAGGATCAGGGTGTACAATTCATGCATGAGCTGAACATTACACACAGGGTTGCATGGATGCCACCCGACGCAAATCAATCGAACCCGAGACCCGAGACTTCAAAGGCAGAGCGAAGCGACACACTCGACGCAGCGGCTCCCTCGCCATTGCATGATTGACTTTGGCTTGTCGCAGTCGTACCCCTTACGAAACGCGCTTGATGAACTGCTTCGCGGTGGTGATACATCAACACCCGAGCACCGGAGTGGAACGCGGTACAATCTTCTTCACGCCAGCATATATTACCCCCCAGGCAATCTCGTCCGTCAGGAATTCATCCGGGTAAGGTTGGCTATGTATAACTTGTCACGACGCTGATAAACTGCACTACCAGAAGTACTACGGTTTCGAGTTTATGCAAGATCTGATCGATGAGATGGCACACATCAACCCTGCCAAAGCGCCCATCATTCGAGGAAGTTGTAGTGAAATTTTCTCATATTCGGGAGTCACTGAACGGATTCAAACTACGCTCTTTCCAAACACGATCCCAACATCCCCCCTATGTTCCGCCGCGCTAGACGAGGTTTACGCCCCGTCCGGTACATATTTTCGCACAGGGCTGCCATTCCAGAAGCTGCATAACACATTCATCACCTGTTCCACGAAGGTGTCTATATAAACATGGTTGCTAATTCCTGCGCTATGACATTTGGTTTGATTGATGTATTGTTTGAGGAACCATTGCCCAGTCCGGACGATGCAGCCGTTTCAATGCGCTGGCAGCAACAGCACCTGAGCACTCGCCGATGAAATCGCAGGCCGCAGAGAGAAGCACCCTTCACGCATGGCCATTTCCTTGTAAGCCATCTGTTTCTATCGGTATCGGTAAAACACGCCCCCTTATCGTAGCGCAATGCTCGGCATAACCGAACACCACATATCGCGGCAGTATGAGGACTGGACGCTCTTGACTCACCGCTTAGCATTTTCTTTACATGCCCCACAATCGATCAAGAGCTAACATTAGGTTACGTATAGACTACCCCCTTTCGACATTCGACCCGGCCCGGCAGAGATTCATTGATCATTCGATCATTGATTGATACCCGCTTAGTAATACTCCGAACACAAAGGAAGGGAATATTGCGGGCCCCTTGAGGCTGGGCAACCGCCCTTAATCGCCGCTTCAACCCGCTTGGGGTTCCATCTAAGTTTCTTCCATCAGGTTGCGTACTAGGCACCTGCTATGATGGGATATGAAGTAGGAAGACATGGCGCTGTTGAGACACAGGTGCGAGGGAACAGTTTGTCACACAAATTGGGTTGACGTTACAACCCCTGAATGAGCACATTGGCAGACTCGGGGCTGAGCACTGGCTGAGCGCTGAGCAAGGGTAAAGAGCGGCCTTCTCGTACTCGGACCTGTCCGTGCGTCATGGCGCCGTCATGCCCTGTTGACTACATTAATTAGGACGTACAACTTGACAACTATTTTGGACGAGTTCTCACCGGGTCCTCGTGAAACTGAAACGTCGAAATATAGCTACACAAGAACGCTCGCACAGATACCGGATGGTATTTGGACACACAACCACGTGCACAGTGACCCAGAAGGCTGTTCTCAGAAGTTCCGCGGTGTGCATACCGTGGGGAATGTAGTGGCCTACGCACCGTGGTGTATGTCAGTCTGCTGAAATGGGTGTGGTGCCTGGGGTACCGAATGTCTCCTGAGGATACCACGGGGCTAGAAAGACTATAGGTGACGATGTGCACGACCACAGAGCAGAACCCGAAAAGTACTAGATCGTAAATCCAACGCATCCAGTGGCACATTATTACGGTTTGATAGGGAAACAGACACGCGCTTAGTACACGCAGAATGTTAATACAAACGTTTCGCGCCGAGGTCAGGCAAACAGGAACCATGCACAATACTGCATGCTGTGCATTTGCGCCACCGTGATCAATTCCACTCGAGCCAAAGCCTGGAAGCGGGAAGTAGAAGTGGTGTAACAGGAAGGGCGCGTGGCAGGGGCTGGGAACCAAGAGTCTGGTTTGATCCAGAGACAGTAATGCCTATTCCGATGCATAATCATCGCGGCCTTGGCCGAGTGTTCCAACCTTCCAGGTGATTGCAAAAGGCACTTATTCCGACACCCGACTTATGGTTTAGTGCGGGTGGGTGTGCATATGACACGCGGTTGGTCCGACACATAGTTTGACTTCGTGTTCGACGAATGAATCTGCAAGAGATGAACAATATACAGCATCAGTGTAACATCTTGCGATTCCACCACAGCGATGCTATTAGCGTTGCCGTGTTAGACTTCCATTACAGTCCAAGTGGACGGAAAACCGGGGTACAAGAAAACAACTGCCTGTTTTCGCATAGTAGCGACTGGCCTGAACATATGATGGATCAGAGAGAACTCATGAGTAAGGTTCATGTTGGATTGTCGAAGGGGATCCACGACACGATTAATATTGCCAGTGCCCCCACGCCGAACACAGGCCGAGGAATGGAGAAGAACCCGGAACGGAATCCCCATTTCAGGGCCCATAATGCATGAGCGCTGAGATCTGAGACTTGGAACAGCCCTACTAATCGTCACCGTGATGTCACGGCCCATGATGCGTGAGGCAAAAAAATTGTTTGCCACGCTGAAAAAAACGAGTCCGCGGTTCGGTAGTGCTTGACTCTCTACCCCTGGTTTGTCATCAGGGTCATTCTCTGAGCGCCGTTGGCGCACCAAATCAGGTGCGACTTCCATCCCCTCGAAGTCTGTCTCGTTAAACGACGACGTTAATGACCCCAGAGAAGACCAAACGAGAGCGAGACACGAGCCACGATTCAGTGATCCTTTGAAGAGCCTTGACTGGTATAGAACGCAGACGCGAGGTCCACGTGTGAGTTCGATAACAAAAGAGTCAGACGACGGTCGAC
>QFFA01003831.1:0-11003 GCA_003316565.1 Russula foetens | reverse complement strand
ATTTCGCTTCGTATTCATTAGCACTGTCAGCCTATTTTGGAGTGTGTATTCTATGTTCAAGTTCTTTCGGAACTGCCGCATTGACTCCTCGTGTCTAATAGATACCTATTTGAGTATCGTCCAAGCACGGTCGGGCGGAGTTATCGTAGAACCTGAGGTCACTAATGGCAAACACCGTCTGTAACTGTATTCGACGACGTAGTAAATTTTCTCCTAATATTGAGTGATCAAGCGTGAGCGAAAGAGTAGCAACAGCAAGCAGCTGAAATTCCGTTGACGTTGGCACCGGCCGGTAACTACCCCTGACCTGATATTCGACTTCAAGTTGATCATCCTTCAACTTGCTATTTCATCCGTGATTTTCACTCTGTACTTCCTATAGCAGTTCTTTCAACACGTGAAGAGGTACAACATAACACCGTGTCTGCGATACCCAGCACTCTACGGATTCTGTCGGACTCGGAACTCGCATACAGTGAAGGCACAAGGGGATTTGGAACCGGGACGACGCAAGACATAAGGCAGAGATCAGCAATCATGTGCGTGGCTGTAGTCTATGTACCGTTGATACACATTTTCAGGAATCTGTGCCACATAAATGAGACTTTACAGTGGTACGCTTGTTTCCCCTTTTCGAATGGTCACGGTATTCGAATTTCACAACCGAACCAACTCGAAGCGTAAATTCAAGTTCTCCCGAACATGCGGCAGGTCTCTAAATATGTTTCACGTTCCAACGGTGGCAATTGTCCTCGTTTTGGCCTTGCGGAACCTTTGGCCAAATAGTGTAGCTCATTTCCGAGCAGGCGATTTGCACCATCATCGATGCATCATCGCCAAGCAAACGCGGGGGGACTCAACAGTAGGTCCCATTCCATTCATAGACGTGATGGTTTTCACATCGACGCCCCTCCGACTGTAGGACAGAGGCCGGCCATGGTCTATGTGGCGGTGCAATGGAACGTGGCATGGAAATTTTCGCGCACCACCACCACGTTCGGTACTTAGTGCGGCACATCTCCTCAGGATTTCAGGATTTATTGTCCAACCCTGATCGAGGGCTGATCCGAAGGAGTAAGTCCTGCCCATTCGCAGATCTCTTGCCTACGGCACCGCTCAGGGGCCTGTCAACCATAACACAGTTAATTAGCCTTGACCTGTCACCGACATATCACCTGTAGTGCTTACTAGTGCGCACTTTCACCTGCTGTTTGCTGGGCCGTTTGACTCTACATAGACTACATTGGATTAAGTACTGAGTCCGGGAGCCAACCCCGCTTGGAATAGAGCCTCACTCTCATTACTTGATGAAGGAAGGAGCAACCAAGAAGATGGCCGCTGCCCCTGTTCTTGTATTGTATAGTGGTGGTCTTTTTTTTTGCTGCTCCTCCTGAATGGATAGAGTGGTGTATGGTTGTAATTCTATAGGGGTACTTGTTCCGATGGTTGATGTCGGAGTCCACACCGACTGCACATACATATTTACCACATTCGTGACTTGTGTTGTCGAACTGCCGCCCAAACCAATGCCTTACCTGAGCACAGAGGACATCAACCAAAGCGCCACCGTACTTGCCGGGCAGATCGACATCCTTCAGCGCCGAGAGTTGGAGCTTCGGGCCCTCCTCAACGCTGTCACCCTCGAAAGGCGCGCCCTTGAGGGTGAACCCGAACAACTCGGGAAGGACCGCATCCCATTTCGCTGGCTCCCCTCAGAACTTCTCATCCACATTTTTGTGTTAACCACATACGACTCCCTTGACCCCATTCAGACATCATTGGACACTACCCCACTCAATATCTCTCATGTTTGCCGGAGATGGCGAGACATAGCACTCTCCACCCCGGTTCTCTGGCGGCGCGTCGTTCTCACAACTTCAGAGCTATCACTTCGGTGCTTCGTAAGCCCCGCCACTCAGACTTTTCTTAAGCGATCGAAGGGCGTTCTTACTGAAATATTTTACGCCGCATCGCCATGCAAGCTCAATAACGCCCCCCTACCCACACTGAGAGGCATAATAGCCCTTCGCGAGCAGGAACATAAGCACCCTGGCGAGTCATATGTCCTCACCATATTTCCTCCGCTCCGTTCTCTCTACATACACGGCACTCAAGCTATCATCGTTGATGCCCTCACCCATCTCCATAACCACCCACCTGGTTTTGCAACGCTCGAGTCGCTCGAACTTGCACTCCAACTTTCTACTCCTCGGGAGTTGTACGACTACCTGCGGTTGAATGACCCCGAGCGCGCGTATTGCAACCCTTGGCACACATCCCGCTTCCCAGCCCTGAAAGCACTGACCTTGCGTGACATCCCTCTTGCGGGGATCGCGTTTGGCCAGCTGCCCGTACTGCGCGAAATTACGCTCACGCTCGACTCGCCACTATCGGGGCGCCTCGAATTCCTGCGCGTGCCATACTTCGCGCGGCTACTAGCATGCGCACCACGCCTTGAGCGGCTCGCTTTCCTGCGTGCCGGGCCAGTTTTCTCCCTCCCGCTCGACACAAGCCCCCAAGCTCTGCGCTCTTGGGACGACGAGAAGTGGCGCGCCGATAGCCTCAGGGCTCTCCCACCTGTTCTACTCGAGCATCTTCGCGAGCTGGAGTGGACTGATGCGCACCCCGAAACATTGCACCTCCTCCTCATGCATTTCACTGCCCCACGACTGGAGACCCTCGATATAGCATTCGCAAGCCCTAGCAAATGCAAGAAACTAGCTGCTTGGCTACATCCTACCTTTATTCAAGTCAGGGACAATGCAGCCGTCCAGCCAGTTCTCGAATTATCAAACCTCAAAGTACTTCGCGCGGACTGCTCGTCAGGGGACACACTACGCAGCCCCTTCCTTCGGCTCTACTTTCCGGCCCTCGAGACACTATCGTTATCCAACAGGAGTTGGTCCCTATATCATACGGGTCCCCGCTTGGTTGATGACGAGTTGCCCCAACTGCCACGATTAGAAAGCATATTCCGTGACCCGCGCTTGCCACACTTGACACACCTCTTACTCTCTGGTTTCGAAGTCCCCTCCGAACACGCCTCTCTAATGCTCGGATATATGCCAAGTCTTCAGCGCCTCGACTGTAACTTCATTTTCAGCATCGCTTCCTTGCTCGAACCTCTTACTGCGGCGAGTTCTGTCGGAGTACGTGTATGTCCGTATCTGCGTCACATCCAACTCTGGTACTGCGACGGCGTTGGGTTTGCTACCCTCGCGCGGGTCGTCAAGTTGCGAAACGGCTTCACATCTGAAGACGTGTTCTGCTCACGTGATTTCCTTGGAGGAAAGCGCCCAATCAAACCACTACCCAAGGGTGCGGATACGCCCAATGCAGGATCATTACATCGGCAGTCCATAGGAACAAATGTAGATCGGATACTCTCAAAGGTTGAGCTTATATCCATAGAAGAATGTCGTCAAATGACCAGGGATGAAGCTATGTCCTTAAGGCAATGGGGAGTTGACGTTCAGTGGATCACAAATTAGCGGCTGGCGTAGCATTCAACGGCTATGGTCATTATCACGGCATGCCAGTGCACACCTAGTAGATGTATATACGTAGGGAATGAGTTGGTACTACTATTTATCAGCACGACATAAATTCCTAATCACACTTCCAGAGTAACATTGACTTCTTGGATCAAGCTGCTGACGTTTTCCCAGTCGGCCTCGTCTGGCACGCCTTGTGCAAAGTGCCTGATTGCCAGTATCATCTGCTGTGCGCAACGTGCGGCACTCACCTTCCCGTAACCTGTCCCCAGCCCGGTCATCAATACTCGCTCGATCGTCTTGCGATGTGCAAGCCCCTGCCCAGGCGCCAAATGTTCCACATTCCATCGCCTAATCTCTACAAGTAAACTCCATACAGCGTTATATATGAGATCTTGATGCCACCGAACATCGACAGGAAAACGCATTGTTGGCAAGACGGCGATACTGGACGCACCGAGTTGATTCCCGCCGCCTCTCTCTACGTCACTGGGGAGTTCGGTAATAAGGCACGAGCCTGGCGGGAGGTAGCCGTTCCAGCGAGTACGGAGAGCCCGTTGCACATGGCGAGACAACATCCGTGTGCCTTTGGCACCCTGAAACGCGAGGGAGAGCGCAAGGTCAAACCTTCCGGCATAGATTATTGACTAATGACTGGGGAGCGACGGGAGGATAGGGGAGATAGAAATGGCTCACCCGCCTCCCATGATGCCAAATGAATTTGCCGGTGAAACTACGCAATCACACCGCAGCTGGTCAGCCGGAAGGCTAGACAACGTGCCCTGGAGCACAGTGAAGTGTGTTTGCAATTTCGATGGCAGAGCGGTGATAGCGCGCGTCCATGCCTCGACAAGTGATTCCCCTCTTACAGAAGTTGACTCGGCAGGAGAAGGGGAAATAAGTATGAAGTGGGGCAACTCCGAGTTTAGCCTGAGGGCGGGGTTCATGATCGTCGCAATACGCAATACAATTGCCTCAATCAACAGTCAACAGTGATAAATACGGCCAACTACACTATGTAATACAGCTCAGGTAAGCAAGAGTTTGAACTTGAATCCGCGTCGTCTATACCTCAACACGATGTCGTAAATGATTAATATCAGTTCTGCACTACAGTAGCAATTACTGGAAAATTTATTAATCCATTCGATCGCCAACCAACATTCGAATGATAGAGCTATCAAGACTAATGAAGTGCAAAACAATAACGAATATTACGCATCGTGTATGGGCCGCACCGATGCCGTGCCCGAAGCCATTTCTACACCTCCTACCTTTGATATGTATCCTACCCCGTGGATGTGGTACTGCTCGCCAACAAGCTCCTTTGTCGCATGCATCAAGCGATCAAAACGGGTCACGATGCCAAAGGCTGTTGAGACCCCGACACAAAAACACCTGGAAAATAAACCAAAGTTGGCCTGAGCCAGGATGATCATCATGGAACTGACATATATTGCTCGTTTTCGAGGACGTCCATCGACATCGTCCGCGGAAGGCCATAGTCATCATCGTCTTCATGACGCATTACATTCAGTCCGTGGTGATACAAGATAAAACGATCAAGCAATGGGCACGGCGTGATTTGGGGCAGCGGAGTACCAGTGCGAAGAGCGGTGGATATCATACCTAGACAGAAATAGCGCACGTCAGTGGTGCGCTCAAACAGGAATCGGTCGATCTTTTACTGATCACAGCAAGGATGTCCCCTTGAAAGTCGGGGTCCAAAAACCGGGTACGACGTAGGAACGCTCGCGTCCACGCCGGTTCAAGATGTTGCAGCACTGACATGAGGTGCGAAAGAAGATAGGCAATTTCGCTGGAAATAACCCGTGAGCAGAAAATCACCATTTTGATTGAGAGTACGTCAGAAGTACAGTTGGATTTCCAGTATCTTCTGGTATCTTTCCGCGGGCCATCGGCCCCGCAAAGAAAACTGTGAGGCAACCCCATCAGACAGGGGCCTTTCCATCCAAGTCACCGCACACCTCATAGATAATATTGGCACGTAAAACTATAGAACGTTTGAGTTTCAGACGAATCGCAATCAAGTTTTGAATGACATTTTGGGAATCTTCCATGTGCGAAGAGGTAGCGTAGGACACGATTGAACAGTACACTGTGCCGATTTCCGAAGCAGTGGTTGCAAGGCTCTGCCGCTGGTATCCACGAAGGGTGGTAGAAGGGGGTAGGAAAGAGAAGATGCTGCAGAAAGTTGAGTATTGATGAGGACTCGGACGCGGGAAGGTAACTATGGGACTCACAACGCAGATGATACCCCTACACACACGAGAACAAACCGCCTCTATAACGACGGTAGACATAGTTAGGGAGGTAGATGGCCAGACTCGGAGCCACCTACCCAGGCAAGGTTTATCCCATAGTACAAAAACTCGCCAATGTGGTAATGAGTATTCTGCCACGAATAACCGATTACCTAGAATGGGAGCGGCGGTCAGAGCCGAAGCCGATTGTAGGGGACTGATACTTACTAGCGCTGTTGTTGTGAAGAATATCATGTTTGGGACCGGAGGACCTGGCCAGTAGAGCCTCCCATAGAAGAAAAACGGAAAAGCAACGGCACAGGTCACAGCAAGGCCGTACGGATTACCCCTAGCCGCGCCTGTGGAAATGTGCCAGATGGCTGCGCCGGTCAAACCTCCTGCGAACGTGCTGATGATCCGTGCCACAAGGCCAAATGTAGTATCGCCACGGAAGCGCGCAAGTGTGAGCTGACCCATGAAGCTACACACACAAGACGTCAGGCACGTTGCCGGAGAACAACGAATGTGCACACATAGCCCAGCTAAACCGCTCGCCTGACAAGTAATATAATCAACACCTGCTAGGGAAGTTACCCAGTATTCTCAGAGCACGCACCATAAGCAAGAGAAGCAGACGGTTTCAGGAATGAAGGGATGCTGAGAAGTGCTGTCCAAAAAAGAATCATCAACGCAAGTCATCGGATTTCCAACGGAAGATGCCAACTGGTGAGAATTCCAGCTTTGATAGCGAAGAGTTGGTTTCCCTGGGATAATCCCCGGAACGCATGATAAAGAGTATTCATAATCGCTTCAAATGAATTCTCCGGGGGAAGGGCGTCCGGGTCGCGTCTTTGCGCGGTGCCGAGGTCAACACATTGTCCCTCCTTTCCCTGTATGACATCTACCATGGATAAGCAGCTGGATACCATATGCGTGTACAAGGGACCAACTTGGGTTTTCGTCATCCTCATGCTCAAGATTGACACTGTGGTCCCATATGCTCCAACGGGAAAAGTCGTGAATGGACACAGTAGGAAGCCAAAGTCGAGTCTCCAACTGCCCCTTTTCCAGGTTCGTGATATATTCGAGCTGAGGGGTCCCTCAGTAGGAAAAAAGGAGTTAAAGGTGATGCCTACAGCACTTAGCAAAATGACGGAAAACTCCATCAGGTGATACTGGTATGTGTAGGCATGGAAGAGAACGCGATGGGGTGGAATTTCTCCTCCAGTCATACACCCCTCGTGCTTGTCGCTGAATGCCTCACGGTACGGTTCCAGAACCATATGCCTACGAAGGCCGTTAGAACGGGTCACACATTTGATTGATTTGAAATGACAAACCTGAGGGACGTCCGAAATGCTTCGAGTGTCCTTGAAAGTTCGTCACAGACCTGATGCAGTGAATGAAGACGTTCTTGTTGTATACGAATGCACGCTTTGCCACCCCACCAGAACATCCAGCGCTTGTGTCGCGAAGTACGGAGCCACATGTCAAACTCCCCGAGGGCTAGACCACATGCCCGTAATAGTGGCTCGCAGCTTTGGCGGAGGAGTGTAGTAGACCGTTCAGTATAGTATGCCGCCATCGGATGTGCAAAATGGTGCGACTCGAGATCGAGGTACCGCTGGGACTCAAACACCCCAACAACGTGTTCACGGAGATTATCGTGGTGATGGGCGCCCGAGAGCAAAGATATGTACGAATGACGGTAATGGTTCCTACGGAACAGAGTACCATGTAAATAGGTCTTGACAGGATGGGAGGGATGGTCGACATCAAAACGGGGGTGTCGTTGCGATGCAGGCCGTCCTCTATGTTGCTCAAACTCGGAATAGCCGGCAGGAGAACGAGGCAAAGCGGGAGAAGCACTTCGTGACTCTTCCGTACGGGTTGGTGACGATGGTCTGGACACATTGGGCGTTCCCGATGTAGGGCTGCCGGGGTGAGACGGTACAGGGGTGACGGGGAATCGTTCGCGAGTAGGATCGGTGAGAGAAAAATATACGTTCATGCCGTGCGCACGCATGACCAAACGCTGGACCTTTTCTCGCATGCCATCGAGGTCCTTTCCAGAGAACCGACCCCATGATATATCGCGGCTCACGAGACGAGATGAGGCAGCCAAAGGTGCAAGAGCTCTTTCAGCTTTCGATGCCGAAGCTCTAACAGCCTTCGGTGAAAAGTCTTGAGAGGTGGTGGGTATTTCAAGGAGGGAGAGATGCTGGCGGAAGCCGACGTTGAGCAGACCAATGACAGTCCGGAGTCCTGTGGTATATTGCGCGGCAACAGAAGTCGGGAAGATTAACGCCGATGATACTATCGCCAAGGCAGAATGGAACGCCACCGGGACCACGACCGTTTGTCCTGGCTGTGAGAATCCATTAGAAGCAGGATAATGGGCGGAATCCATCGTAGCTGACCTTGTAGTAAGCATAAGGAAACAGAGCTGACGTTGTTAAGGTGACGTCTGTAGGGAAAGTAAGCGCGTAAAGTCCTCTCTCGGGAATGGGACAAGACATGCCTAGGCAGATGCAAGCTAGAATAGTCGCAGATACAAAGGGACCAGGACCTTGCCGTGCCTTGATGTACAAGAAAAACGCGGAACCCAAGAAAAGAAAAATGGCATTCACGATAGAAGGCTATAACACGATATTAAAAAAATACCGTAAGGAGTCATATAATACTCACCGCTGCTTCGATGTATTTCCCCGATAAAACCTCAGAAATAGAGGCGGTGTGGTCTGTATGCGTACGCGCTAGACTGGAGAGTTTGATACCTAAGCTTGCCCACCTGTGTGTAAGATTGAAAGGTAACGTATGGAGCGGTATGCATTCCAATACGGTCGCGTACTAACCCCCATGCCACGAGCACAGACAAAAGAACGATGATCTCTCTCTCTGTATTGGTCACAAATGGGTCACCAGGAGGCGACAACATGCCGGCTGATAAGGAGAAATCAACAAAGAACCCTTCTAGACTGGTAGGCGACGTACCGACCAGCACCAAAAACGCGGCATGACCCATGGCTTGCGTTGATGGTTTCACGACAAGAAGGACAAGTGAAGTCCATTCGGCGACCGCGCACCGTATAGCAGGCATCCATTTCGACAAGTTCCAGTTGTCTGGGATCCATCGCAAGCAATCCGGCAGCTCAAAGCTAAAGTGGGATGACGCAGCGCCCAGGGCTGATTTGGCCCCAGTCGCGCTCTCCTTTCCCTTCCTGCAGTGGACATTGGATTCCTGTTCGGGTGATGGGCGTACAGAAGGTGGAGTTGGCGAGGATTGCGCCTTGTCCGGAGTATCTGATCGACGAGTCGACACTCCCTCGTCGCCAATGCGTGGGTCGTAGTGTTCCTTGGTCTGCAGAGGATTTGACATCCACGGGATTTCGACTAGGTAGTGTCGTACGAAGGGGAGAAAGTCTCGACGAGGGACCCTCCCCAGCACAACTGAGTCACGGTGAAGTACTTTTTCAGAAGCCTCAGGGTTAGGCTTGCGAGCGACCTTCTCAGTCAGTCAACTGAGTCAAAATCTAAATGAACCGATAAATTTAGGCAGCCCTTAATGACAAGCTGCTTCGGGTTAGGGTTCTATCGCCTTTCTAATGGACGACAACACACCACCTCCACCGGAAGCTACTCCACCTCCGCCTCCACCAGTCACCTCCGGATCACCGACAGACTTCCTGAAAAATGTTGTTGGTAAACGTGTCGTAGTTCGCTTGACATCGGGAGTCGACTACCGCGGTATGTTCTCCTCGCTTTTACCTCGAGGCCAATGAGGCTGAACGGTTTTGAATTCCGGTTCAGGTGTATTGTCATGCCTCGATGGGTACATGAACATCGCCCTTGAGCAGACGGAGGAGCACGTAAATGGAACTGTGACAAATCGTTATGGGGATGCGTTTATCCGTGGTAACAATGGTCCGACTGTCCCTCTCGCATTATTGCCTGTTGACATCTTTACGCACAGTACTCTACATATCAGCTGCTGAACCCCTATAAATCATTGTCCCTCGCGCTTGCTGTAAAACTTCATTCCGATCTAAAATATTTAA
The DNA here is from genome assembly GCA_003316565.1 of Russula foetens. Taxonomy (NCBI): domain Eukaryota; kingdom Fungi; phylum Basidiomycota; class Agaricomycetes; order Russulales; family Russulaceae; genus Russula; species Russula foetens. The sequence continues at coordinate 1,187 of QFFA01003831.1, read as the reverse complement.
GCGCACCTCAAATCCAATGTCTCGGCGTGTGTCCTTCGCATGCTGCTGGCTCGGTCTCTAAGTGCAAGTGGGCCAAGGAGTGAGGCACGCTATCTACAAACCGTCAACATCAGAAAAGAGGCCCTGTAGGACTTCCGTTGGGTAAAATTATAAGACGGTTGCGGGGTGTTCCCTTCTCAGACATTGAAGCGGAATGCATCATGAAGGTTCGTTTCTCTCTCACGCCTCCGCTACTAATGTCAAAGTACGGTATGCCCTGGTTACGAAGTTTCGCTCTCGACGAGACAATGGGCGAACATTTTTCAAGCTCCACGGATGTGCGCTTTAACTCCTGCCTTGTTTTACCTGTCACAGCCAGTTGGTAACATTATCATTTCCCCACGCCGCCGGAGGTAGCAAAACTCGGGTTAACTTCGCACAAACGCATTTCCCAAACCTTTCAAATCCGGTTGAACTTTCATCCAGCATCCGATCGGTGCCATGAACTAGGTATCACCAAATTACTGAAATGCCTGACTTGGATTGACACACCTGTGGCCCTTTCTGGGTTATGTACGAGGTTGGTGTTGTCGCAATCACGCTTCCATCATCCTGCCATGACCCTCCCCCAATGTACCTATTAGCATTAGCATACGGTGTTCCCCTTAGTGTTGCGACGGTCGTGTCTACGCCGTCTCACGGGTGGGCGTACCCGCTCGGCTGAAGTTCACTCCGAGACACGTGTCTCCCAGACTTTTCCTCATACTGTATAATTCATTCTGACCACACGACCCCCAATTTGGATAGCTCGCCAGTTACCCCCAGATCGGTCTGACATTGGAGTGTACATTTTATCTTGCCCCGATTTAATATTTCGATGCATGATGCGTGACTCGCGATGCATACAGTAGAGATTGCAGAACAGTGAGCTTCGAGTTATTTTCCGGTGGAAATGAATGCATGCAACCAGCAGTATGTCAGGTGCAGGTCTGTTGTTGGTGAGAAGTATCCAGGCCGAATGTGGTTGGTGCACCGTCCGCATTGAAGCTCCCCTCTCCGCAATGAGGTCAAGATATTGTACAGGGCTCCACATTGGGATTAAAATCTGCCTCGAATAAATGCAACCCTGCGATCCCCTGGCGGTGCAATCAGATTGAGGATTCCCCATCCTTTCGTCACGGTCTCGCTGACCCCCTCGGGGGTGTCAA
>QFFA01003820.1:0-18952 GCA_003316565.1 Russula foetens | reverse complement strand
GTTGGGGTGTATGAGTGAGTATTAGGGACGGAAAGACGGAGGAATGGAGGAAGGAAGGAAGGAAGGGGGGGTGGGAGGAAAAAAAGGGCGGTGCAGAAAACTGACCACGGGATAGATGCCTACGGTCGGTGTCCCAAGCCTCGTCGCTCGAGGAGGCGCCGTCGAGAACGGACTCGTCCGAGGGTTCCGGTGACTCGGAGGGAGGGGGGAGGACGCGGAGACGGGCTGGTTGGTCGTTGACGGCGGCGGCGGCGGCGGTGGCAGTGGTGGTGGTGACGATGGTGCCATTGGTGCCGGCGGTGCGGTTGTTGTTACTGTCGAGGAAGGCTTTGCGCAGGCGGGGATTGTGCGGGATGCGGGCGGCCTGGCGCTCGATGAACTTTCTGAGAAAGGTGAGCTCGACGTTGTCGGGCATGACGTAGGGAGGGCCCTTGATGTCGCCGCGCTGCATGAGCAGCTCGAGGTGAGACATGACCTTGTCCTTGAGCTGCTGGAGCCACTCGTGGAGCTCCATGTGGTCCTGGTCGGCGACGGGATCGTAGTCCTGGCGTCGGCGGGCCTTGCGCCAGTAGGTCTTGGTCAGCTTCAGAGCGTGGTTGACCTCGGCGTCGAGGGTGCGGTACCACTCTGTGGCTTGCTTGTTGAGCAACACGGTGAGGACGCCCGGTTGGACGCGGAGCTGGATGAGGGAGCGGCCGTCGAGGTTGGGGAGGGAGAGGACGCCCTTCTGGCCTTGGTTGCCGCGGGTGGCGCCTCTGGATACGTTGCCGAGTTCTGGCCAGGGGAGGTCGTCGGTAAGCATGGTGGGATCCGGGGGGAGAATGAGCTAAGGGAGGGCATCTGAGTAGATTTATATCGAGCGAGGTGGTGACATGAAAGTCCCAATCCAAGGGACGCGAACCCGCTCATGTTGGTAAGCGGGGGTCACGGCCTTCGGAAGTCAAGTAAACAATATTGATCATGACGATGATGATGATCTTAACATCTACCTCGACCTCGACAGGACACGACACACCTCTCGGGACGGAAATTCATCCTGAAACAAACGATCCCAACACATGTCACTTTTTTCGCCACCCCGCATTGGTCTCCGGTCTAAATGTCATGGACGTCTTACGGGTCCAAGGCGCTACTCACTTGCTGACAATCAGTACTTTCTCACTTCCACCATCACCGGGGTGAGTCCGCGAGTCTGTGTCATGCAATGCAATACCAACTGCGGAATGAATCAATGGACCCTCCCGACGTGCTGATCTCATCCCACTCTACGAACGTCGGTGCGGTCGGTTGGTTACCAAAAGCTTCGCATGAGGGTTGGGCACACGCGAATCCCCCCGCCCGCTCAATATAGGCTCAAACTAAATAAGCGGATATCTCCTTCTAAACAGGTTCGAGCACCATGTGACCGATGCTTGTTTCAACTCGACTTCTCTTGCGGATGAACAGTTGCATGATTGCTCGTAACTATCTAAATCAGGCGCTTGACATATATTTCCTCCCTCCTTTTTGTTTTTTTTTGTGGGGGGAAGGTCATTTCCCTCACAGACGATCACCGATTTTTCACCCCGACAAACGGGGTGTCAATCAAGAAGAGAGAGAGACGTCTGGTTGTATGCGTTGCCCTAGGCACGCATTAGTTTACAGACTGCCCTTATGCGAGCCATCGGCGCAATGCCTCTTGTCAAAAGTCGTGTGGGAAGGCATCCTCCCAAAGAGAGAAGAGATTAAAGATTGAAGATGTGAGGTATTGATGTGCCCACGCTTCGATTATCCGATTACCCCGGCACCCTGGCACATGGCACTTTGCCCACCCGCCACGCCACGCCACACACGCTGGCACCCCCCACACCCCCCTCCGGAACAAGTTTCTCCATGTAATAATGACGAGCCTCAATACAATATCAATAATTTCATTTTGTCTCCCAATCGACCCACACTGCAACCCTGCCTCTTCAAATTGCGGCCAACCTGTGCGGTGCGGTGCCCCCCATTCAGGCAACATCGACGACGGGACTCGGATTCGGAAATGTGGTTACCCGTATCCGTGACTACTGACTACTGTTAGAGCCCGGGCGGAAATCATAAGACAAAGAGACAACAAGGATAAAAAAAAACTGCAAGCGCAACGAGTTCTCGTCATCACGACTGGCACTGCCTCCACTCGCCGACGCCGCCGACGCCGCAGATGGCTTGTCAAACGTGCATTCATATTCTAAAAATGTGCGCAATCAGGCGGCGCAAACAATCTCGTCCTCTTTCTCTTCGGCCGCCGCTGGTCACCAATCACCGGCGGATCTATGGAAGTTGGGGGAAGAAGGCTCGGGAAGGATGCTGAGAAGCCCAATCCAACCCACAACATCAAGTCATAAAAAAGGAAGGGCCTTGTCGTGCCCCCGTCCCCGTACGTATCTCAGCCACGGGCGCAAAGTGTCACTCAACTTAGCGTGAGATGGCGCAGGGTACATAGCGACCCGTGATACAAAAGAAGCAAAAAACATGCAAAAGACCATGATGAATTGAAATTACGAACTTGAACGACAGGGGAATCGTGTTGTTGCACCGCGAGGGAGATCCCATATGGAATGATTGGATCAATATTTCCTTTGTTCGCCATGTTGCACGTTGTGCGTTGCTCCCCTCCCTTTTTTTTTTTTTTTTTGATCGCCGTTAGAATGGTCGAATGATTGGGAATCAGATGTTGACCCGTTCCTATAGTATATACTGCTGACGCGTTCGTGCTTACCCTCCCTTTTGATCGTCTCTCTTTTCGCTTTGCGTCTCGCTAATGTCCTTTTCCCCTTTATCTCTCTCTCTTCCACCCCTTTGGGGGCGCCCGCTTTCCCTGAAAAGGAGTACTCTCGGGTCGAAGCCGCGTTTGGCTTGGCAGGATGCAACGGCCGGCGCACACACGTGCAACGCGTATGCCACTTGTCAAGAAGTTCATTCGGCCCACAATATGGGGAAGCTCTTCGTGTGCGATTCAAATTAGTCAACGACATACAAAAGGAACGTTTGCACCCACGCACTCTGGCACTGGCACTGTCAATACAGCAAAGCCCCCAGGCCGGCGACCCACGGCATACGGGCAGACAGAGCAAGATTGGAATCTGTTAGATTTAGAAATTGTTGCGATCAAAATTGTTTGCACCAAACGGTGGTGGTGCCATCGTCGATCCACTTCATTCCGGCCGCATCGCCATCGCACACACGCTCTCTGTCAATCGTGTAGCTAAAAAAAAACAACGAACAACGAGGTGCGACCCTGATCGCGAGTATCACGGGCGGAGGACCATTTAGCCTGTATAGCCGGAGGAGCAGGAGGAGGAGAAGGGAAAGAGGTTCAACTCTTTTTCCTTCCAAAACCAAAAATATCGAGAACGAAGCAGCACTGGTACTCGAGTTGCCAAAAATCGACTTTTTTTTATTTAATTTTTAATTTTTATCGCTTCGCTAGGGGAAGAGCTGAAAAGAAGGATCTTAAAGAATTCCCCCGCGATCATCGGGGGTAAAATGTACTTTGTTACCTCTTCGGGGATGTATCTATCTATGTGCCTTGCATCTCTCTCGTCTACTCAATTTCACTGAGCTCTTTAGCGAAGGTAGAGAGTCTAGGTAAGGGCTAGGTGCATGTAAACTGGGCGCGGCGCTAGCTCCGGATGGGGTCTAGGGCGGTAGGGTAGATGTTTATAGCTGTTCATACATACATACGTACCGCCAGCAGCAGCCTTGATTTTACCAGTCGGGGCCAGTTCCGGACGGATTCTCGCCTCCTCGTAAAAAGTCTGACGCCGCTAAATTCCCAAGTTGCCGGTTTCCCCACCAAATGGGCCTATTGTACTATAAAAAGTCGCCCATCAATCATCAAAAAAACCCATGCGATACGCAGATAACTTATAAAAAAACTTTATCCAAAAAAAACGTGCCCCATTGCTGTAAAAACGACAACTGCGCAGTCGTCAATTCCGATTGTCGAGCAACCGTCAGCCGGCTCACCCACGGCGGAACCCGGCAATCGGGCTCAAATGAAAGGTGTGGAAAAGGTGGCGATGCGGCGTGTGAACGCGTACACAAACCAACGAACCACGCTGGGGGGTAAAATGGCAACGAGTTATGGATGATGATGATGATAACGACTGCTCCCGCCCCATCGTATGATGTATGATATGATATCGATTACGACGGGGGCGGGATTTCTTCTTGCCCGAAAACAGAAACAGACCTCTACGATGTTGTCTGATTGTTGCATCTGCATCGGTTTTGTGGGATGCCGACAACACCCTGAGAGGGAGGGGGGAAATATACTTCCCCCCCGATGCCCGAAGCCCGATGAGCTCCCATGTGCTGCTGAGAGCTTACCTTGACTTGTGATTGCAATCATCCATCATCATCCATCCCCCGGCCGGCCACGCCACGGCCTGCGGGTATGCGGTCGGCCCGGAGTCACCGGCCCCTTCCGGTTTTTCTTTTCCTTTTTTCCCCGATTTTCGATCTCGATTGCCGTGCCGCGATTGAGTGGTGAGGCACACGCGTATCGTAGTACGGTATGAAAAATGTATGCGGCGTTGTCACTTTGTATTTCGGTAAAGGACCACCACGCAATACAGTTGCAAGACTTCTGAATTCTGATAGAAAGCGCGTACTGTATTGTGGTGTGGATATTGTACTGAACAAACCCTACAGTAATAGATCGATTCGTACCACTATGCGCTCGGCCATGGTCGGCGGTCGGCGGTCGTAATTGACGCGTAGACCCGTCGTAAATAAGGTGTGCCGTCCTGTACACGTACACGGTACCGCGAAATTTCGAGAAGTGCATTCAATTTCTTTGACTTCAATCGCGGAACGCGGAAGGAATAAACCCGATTACGATACCAGTGCGGAACCAGAAACGGGATGTGTTGGTTTTTGCGGCCAGCCTAAATGAGTACTGACACTTCGTAGCAGGTGGCGACGATCCGAGGGAAGGATCGACTTTTGATCGACTTGGCGGTGGTGTGTGGGTGAGGATCGGGTCTAGAAATGGTTCGTTGTTGCATCTTCATCATGGTCATCATTACACCTTCTGGAGACACAATAACGCCGAACCGTTGGGGGAGACGTATGGCGAGGATGTCGAATACGATTGCCGTCGGTAGCGGCAGCGTCTCATGATCGGCTTGCCCACTGTCCCTATGCATACCGTCACATTGATACGTGGAACAACTCACATACCCGCGTGCCGTGGCGGCATAATGACGTTGATCCTCGGCACACACACGCACGCATGGGGATTGACGAGACGTCTGAATGCGCTCTCTACGGGTCAGAGGGAGAGAGAAGGGGGATCGTCCACAATAAGGCCCAAATTCCGGAGTGCGGACATCTTCGCTTTGTTCTCGTTCCGATCGCGGTCGAAGATTTGGCTTTCCTCCCCCAATTCGATTCCAGACATTTGATAGGCCCATTAAGAAAGTTGGCGCATGCGGGCCATCACGCATCACGGAATATAATTGTATTACCCGCACGTCCAAACGTGAACCTTGGCCCGGGTCTAACGCAGAGAGGGAGAACAAGGCTAGTCATCGCCAAGTATGGCCTCGGGCGTATTGTACAGGAACTGTGTACGTTGACCCTGAGTGGGGCTTGGTGGGGAACTAGTCGCATTGGGATATCTATGGCTTGTAAGCTGTCGTCAGTCAGGTGGCGGGCTTGACAAGTAGGCGCCTAGCCACAGGCAAAGGCCGTCCGAAACAAAGCGCCCAGGACCCGTTTGCCCTCAATTGCCCGTGTTAGTCCGTGCAATACACACAGCCCACACAACGCACAAGGGACGTCTCATCACAACACGGTAGGGATTCGCGTCGAGATCGCTGGTGACAGACGAACGGAGAGAATCTGTTTCACCGGGCGTTCAAGTTATCATCCATCGGACGTAGATAGGAGAGCGGTATTGCGCCCCCCCGCCAGTACGCGCGCTTTGCGGGCATCCTGGGGTTTCAGAGGCGACCGCGTGGGATATCCAACTGAAAGGATAGAAAACCGGTCATGAACCACACCGGAGGGAGGGCAGCAGTGGGACGCGGGAAAGTGCGGAAATGGCTCTCGGTGGAGGTGGCGCCGAGGTAGGAGGAGTGGAGCGAGGATGGTAGCGCTCGCTGGAAATTTCCGCAATCCGTTGAACCTTCAGGCGATAAGATTTGGCTCATGTGGAAACGTTGGGGGTCCATGACCGCGAGCATCGATCGAGAATCCCATCCCAGATTCCCAAGGTGGAAAACTGTTCAGTTGGGAAAGGCGGTCCAGATGAAATTGCGATCACGGAAAGAACGAAGTCTAAACGAGAGAAGGGACGGGTGAAACCGATACAATATGTACGGTAGCTTTGTCCGTTTAGGGGTCGAGATCGGGGATGCCTGGACTTGGTGGTTCCCCGAGTCGGATTCGATCGCACACACATGTACGCATTCCTATTCCACACAGATCTCGCAGAATTTGACGCCGCTAGAAGCTGTCGGTGGCGGTCATCGATGGGAGGGACATTCATGCTTGCACAAGGGGAAAAAAGACCGATCTGTCACACATGGTCCTGTCCACGGTGGAGTAGAAGAATGCATCTCAATGTGTACGACGACGATGGGACCTGAGGGAGCATTGATGGGCCTATTTAGTGCCCTGCCCTTGGTTAGCACATCCGTCCAAAGTCTTGTTCTGCCGGGGGAATCGATGCTAAGAGTGGAAAGGGTTGCATCTCTCGCACACTGAGACAAGATGACATACCATCCGTGCGTTTGGAGACGAAGGAGAGGTACGACCTAGCTGTAGCAAAGCGCAGGCAGTTGATTCTCCAAGACACACTTACCTTGATTCGGTCGCCGTTATCGGAAATTTCGGGTTCTGCGGCGTGGGGGCGAAACGGGCGTTTCACGTGACGAAACGAGTTAGAGATCCGGAAGATGCACCCGCACCGCTAATGAGCGCTATGAGCTCTGATGCACCACTCCCATATACGACGCGAAACCTCGGTCTTGCCACTCATACTTGTATCATGGGAAATGTCCTACACCACAGGGCGAGTCGAATCGTCGGGCGTAAGGGAGGCATGACCTCGGTTCGGAGGTATTGAAGGCCGATCAAAAGTCATACATCTTTGGCGGCGGGAACCTACGGGCGCCCCAGGGGTGTGGATACGAAGCGTCCCACGGCCATAAGTCTCGAATCTCGTCTGACGTGATGTTGTGATGAAGGAACAAACCTTAGCGACACTGGCCGTTTCCTAAATTGAGTTTCCGCTCCAAGGCTGGGAGACCCACGAAAGGAAATGGGGTGGTGCAAGCGCCTAGTTTCTTTCGAAGAAAACCGAACGTCGATAGAATTTTGGCGAAAACCGAAGTATAACGATGTACACGCTGATGGGATCCCATTCCATCATGACCATCGCAACATTCTCCTTTCCGCTAGCATCAGTACCATGGATCAAATGCTAACAAACGGAGATAGTCAACCCAGGACAGCATACCTCAGTTGCGACCCCGCTCCATGTGAATCCGTTTGACTTGTAACGGCGTAGAAGCTGTCCATCCTACTACGGCGCGGGGCAACCCGACGCGAGTACAACGCCCTGCCGGAAAAGCTTGGAACGTCCACACCCGAATCCTTTTTTGGACCCATAGCACAATAAGGGAGACGGAAGGGACTGATATGACTACGAACCTTCGCCCCCGTGCCGAGAAAGCCGCGATGACAATTGTTGTTGTGATTGGACTGCCATGCGGTGAATTGACCACATATCGGAAAGACACTCCCCCCAAAGCGACTAGTCCTGAGAAACGGAGGCGACCGACTTTGGATTCTCAATACATGTGCTCTCTGACCCTGATTCATGAGAAATGTTGGTGCCTGTCATATCATTCCTATAGATGGCGGGAAAAGAGTGGGAATGGATACTCAGTACTCAGGATTGGGTGTGTGCTCCTTGCGCGCGCTAAATTCGATCAAAGTGGGGGTCATCATCATCACGTGATTGTTTACCAATGACATTAATTACTTGGCGGCATCTTGCTTTGCTAACGAAGTGGGTATACGTCAGAATCATTACGAGGGCATTGGGAAAAAGAAGGCCAGTCACCGCACAGTCATAGAGGGCGCTCGAGGCACCCTTTGGCTATGTTCTGCAGCTGTGAAAATATCACTAGGGCAAATCAGATGAGCCAATTCCCTTACATGAAACACATACCTGTACCTGTGCATTATCCTTCTCGAAAAACAAGTAAAGTGCATCGATAACAACACTAGAATAGAACGTATCTTGTGCGCAGCCTCAAACATAGATGTCGCGGCATTCAGAAACCCCGGAGGTAGAGAAGGTATCGTTATCTGATGAAGACAATATTTGATCAAATTAGTCGGGGCGACGTATTGTTCAATCATCAAGGCTAGATGCAATACATGGTCGAAGCATCCGTTATTACCGCGAGACGAGGCTCGAGGTCAGCATCACAATCATGGAGCGTGCGCGCCTACCAGGTGCGAAAGTACTCAGAGTCCGAGTTGGACTTCGCCCAGATCTCAAAATACGGACGGTTCTCGAGACGTCAATCGCAATATTGTGAAAGCATCGTTTGCAGCTTGATGGATGTTCAGGTGAGGCAGCAGTAGCAACACCAAGAAGGGAGGCCTGGGAATCGCGCAAGCACCGTTAAGCGTTCCATTTCGCTCCACCGCACGAACAAAACACATGAAAGCCTTTGAAAGGTACCAAGACAAGAGGTCGCCAGCACCTTGCGCGGGTCGAAGTACGTTTGATCAACTCAACCCCGGAAGAGCAATGCGACTGAACTTGTGGGGTTCGATGGTCCATCAATTCATTACTGGTCTAAGAGTAGCGGAGAAGCGTTTGAAGCTTTGAATAGGTTTGGGGCTGATATAGACACGGTTATACCATTTGCATACCGACCAGAAGTTTGCATGACATGCGATGAGAAAGGGCTATATTTATTAATCAACGTGAGCATGTCAAAGGCAGGTGGTGAGTGGGCACGAGGCAGCGATGTAAGGATGAATAGGTGGACTCCAAATGGGCGCTACAGCAACATCATGGCTTGGCTATCATAAATAGAGGGAATGACCACGAGAATGGATGGCATCTCACCTCACATCATCATGCAAAGATGGGGATTGCACCTTGTGTTTCGTCCATAACCCAGCCACGATCTTCGATATTGAGACTTAAGTGCAGACGTTCGCAAAGGGCAACTGGGCATCGCCATTCATGGCGTTCAAGGATTACCGGCTCTACTGCCTTTTGCTTGCCCTTGGCCCTAGCTCGTCTCTTTGGACGGTGAGTGGTGTTGGCGACTTGAGCCGGAGGGATAGCTAGAGTCGTGGAAGCTGGAGAGCGCCGCGATGAAGTCTGAGCAGAGGTGTGAGATGACGTGGGTGACGATGAAGATATATGCGTTACATATCGAAAGTTGTTCCGTGGCCGTAAGCGCGAGCGTATAGAGTTGTCTTCTGCGGAAGTTGTTCGCGAGCTGGCGCCCTCGGTAGGCTGTGATAATTGAGACAGTGGTTCGATAGCAGGGGGTTCTCCCTTTGCTCTAGAAGGTGTGATGGACTTTGCATCGGGAGGTATATCGCCGCCCAGTTCTAAACCCGATGCACCATCCTGAAATTGGGTGGAAGAGTCCTGGTCCTGTGGCCTGGAATGGGGATGTTCGACAGCCGTCATTTCCGTGTCGACGAGTTCTAAATCGGGTACAGGTCGCGGCTTCATCAGCTCAGCGATGCATTTACCATCGATCACGTGTCCACAGCGCAAACTCCAGAGCCGGCAACGAATGCGTTCCTCTCCGGACATGCTACCCGCACTCAAAACGAGTGGATCCAAACAACGAGCACATACGAGCGTATTCAGATTCTCGTTGTTTTTACTGGGCGAGGATGATCCTGAGGTCTTGGTGCTGGGGCCAGGCTCATCGTCCACGTCAATAACACCGACTGAAGGTGATGGTGACTCAAAGTCATGTGTGAAGCCAGGAGCGGGTGGGTACGGGTGGGTATATGCAACGCGGTATTCGTCTGTCGTACGTCGAATTGGCGCTCGGTCGTGTCCAAAACCAAACGGGCCAACGTCTGCCGCAGCCATTTCGGAAAACGCGAGGGCATCCATCATTTCCTCCTCAGTTGGATCGCCAAAGAGCCACGAGGGAAAGACTCGACCGATGGTCTGTGAGAGAAAGCCATGACGTTGATGTATTCCCCGGGCAATACGCAGGCGATCAAAGTAGTGCTGGCGCGCTCGATCCCGTGCTTGCTGACGTCGAATCAATTCAGCCTCAAGCTGATGGTTTGTAGACATGAATCCACCCCCTATGTTAATTATAGGGCGATGACGAGAGGGTGGAATATCCCCAGGAGGGGGATGTGATGTGGGCCTCGTCACGTGAGGTCCCATGACCAATTCAAACGCGAATGGCTCGACGTTCGGGCGAATCACGTCTGGAGGGAAAACATGTGGGCGATGGTGTTGATGAGGACGAGAGGGTAAAGGCGGGACTGGGGGTGGAGGGTGGATAATTTGTGCTGGCGGAGGCGGCGAGCGTAATCGAGAATCTCGGAATCACCGAATAAGGGTGAAGGAACGACGGCTAAGGTAAGAGCGGGCGTACCAGAGGGCCTTCGCCGCGTGGATGGACCTGCTTCTGAACCGTCGTCGCTGTCCAACACGATGATTTCCGAGGACACGGGCTCTCTGAAAGAATTTCCACGAGGTACAGGGCGCCTTGGTCGTCGAGATGGGCGTTGGTCCTGCTCATCATCAAGCTCGTCAACGTCTATGACCTCATGGTGAGTGCGACGTCGAGGGACGGCGGGGATTGAGGCTCTGTCGGCAGTTCCTGGCATCTCATGGTCCATAGAGTGGCGGATGCGTCGTTGTCGTCAATGTCGATGTTAAAGCTGAAATTGTGGAAGAGTGGAAGAATCGGCTCAACGGCATTCATCATCGTGATTACCCACGTGACTATGTCTTATGTCATCAACGCACGGACCACAAACCGCTTATAAAAAAAAATAAAAAAAATTTAATCCGCTTGTCCTGCTCTCTTGTCGTTGATGTCGTTGACCTTTTGTTCAGTATCCATTGTAAGTGATCCACTGCTCTGTTTCCATTCTTTTCAAAGATGACTTTATTCTCTTCCCCGTCCTATACGACCATGCCGAGGAATAGAGTTGTTTGTTCGCAACAGACACGCGTCTTTTAATGACGCACAGTGTGCTTGCCAGTACCATTTTGTCTGATCTATTGTGTTTGTTTTCCGTGCTTGGGACGTATGCTAATTGCCTGAATTTCTCTTCTTAGGCCAAGTCTTGTTTTGTTTTATAATTCAGTCACCAATTAAGTGATCCGTAAGTGTCCGCTACCTCCGTTTCCGATTAGTTCCTCGTCTTGCGCTGCCTGGATGAAAGTATTGCCGAAATTCGCAGTTTCCACTCTAGTGCCCTCCCACGGGAGTACTCCCCCAATACCGAGCGTTTATATTTCCCCTCTCACTCGCTGAACCCAATAGCTGAGTGGAGCGTGGACCGCTGCCCTCTGGGTTGGTGCGCTGAGCGTGAGGTGGGGGTCGGCACGATGAGGGTACAAGTCCTTCCTAAGGATGTCTGATTCTAATAGCGCGGACTTGCCACGTTTGAATGTTGCTATTATTTGCTAACTGAAAGTTTTTCCCCAGGTATCGATGGTACAATCAACACACATCTGTGCAGTAGTATAGTGCTTCCTCATCTTAGCTTTGTAGTTTACCGTATATTCAATATAAAAACGGGTGTGAGTTAAAATATATACTCTGCAGTCATTGCATGATATTCTTTTCAACATCAATACTTCCGATCCGGATATCGACCCGAGTGGCGCGCAGGAGTATTCCGAGTCCAAACCCGCGTCACGCAGCGGTGCGGTGTCCGAGTCTCCGAGTCTCTGACGACAACGTCAAGGACTGAAACGCATTCTTTGACTCCGAGGTAACCACTCGCAGTGTCAACCTAGAGTCGAGATGCCTACTGCCACCGCAAAAACCGAGGACCAGGAATACCAACTCCACGCGCTCCTCCCTTTTCTTCAAACTCAGTCACAAACGTCCCTCACTCGCCTATACCAGCGTCCTTCCTCATGCCTTGCCATATTTCGGTAGGCTTGAATGTGTTAGGTCCTTTGCACGCGCTCTAATACATGTCATCAATTGCAAGCCTTTTAGGAGCTGTCGAACGGCAACTTGTCATGAACCTTTTGTGGCTTGAGTCGCCTATTCAGACTTCTACCATGTCCTCCTGGGTAACAAGAGAAGGGAAAACGTAGGCACTATACCCACTTTTCCATTTGGTTAAATGCAATGTCGTGTATGGTCAGGCTATTTGATGAGGCCCTCGCTTCCCTCGCTCGATTACATATTCTATCAAGCAATTCCGCCACCAAACTTGGTTTGAGTCCCACGTTCAAGACTAGTATGCGACACGCTATCACTGGGGGGTATATCTGAGCCAACTCTTTCTCTTATCTCTACGATCTTACCAGTCTTTGCGCCCTAGCGGAACCAGTATCAGCTTCGGTGTTCCAGCGGAATCGGACGAAAAACGTCCTGCCCCATCAATAGATGCGTTAGACGCATATGCGCTTGAACGCTGGGAGGTGTGTATGGCTTGAGATGGACTTGCTCCGAACTCACAGCTTCTAGACGGTTCTGCATTACATGGTTTCATCGGGGACTGGTCAGATGCCCGTTAAACCTTCTCCAGGCGTTCTCTTTCTCTTGCAGCGCAACGGCCTCATGGCGGTGAATCAGTCAGTGTCCGATCATTCGCGCGATAAACTCTGCCTAATGCAGCAACGTTTGCAGGGGGCAACCTCAGATCACATCTTCTGGATTTCAATTCCTATTACACACACCCCACGCCCAGCTCTGGGAGCTGTTGTTACAGTATCTCCAAATGGTCGAGGTGCGGAGATAGTGTAGTTTCTTATCTCATTCTGCCGGTTCTTGACCAATCGACGGTCACACCAGGAAAGGCAAATGGATCTCGTGGAGGTGCTCATCTTTTTGTTCATGTTATCGACAATGGAGCTTGGAAGGGTAAGGACGTGCTGTGCTTCTCCGACTCGGAGAAAATAGGATTGAATGATGCTGTTGTTAGGAATACTCAACGGAGAATCTAAGCGAAACACAGCAGGCGATGCTGGAAGACCTGCGCGACTATGGCCTCATTTGGCAGCGCAAAGTGATGCGCCTGTTTTGTGTGCCTGACTTTCTGAGATGTTGAAGCCAACTTTGTAGGCATCGTCTCGTCGCTTTAGCCCGACACGCCTGGCGACGACTCTTACATCTTCGCTCCCCCCGTTGCCTACTGCCACCGGTGCGGGGGACGCAAAGGACCAAGGTTTCATTGTGCTTGAAACAAATTATCGTCTTTATGCCTATACCGGTACGCGTTACCTGCTGCTGCGGCGCCGCCAGGCGTGACGTTGTCCGTGTCTTGATCTCGACCGATAGACAACCCACTTCAGACTGCGGTTCTGAATTTGTTCGTGTCCGTAAAATCGCGATTCCCGAACCTGGTTGTGGGTGCGATCACCCGCGAAAGCGTACGAAAGGCCCTCGTAAATGGCATAACGGCAGACCAGGTATGGAACCAAGCGTTCTTCTGTCCGTCCTAGAGTGCATCTTGCACCGGGGTTTTCTTGCTCGGTTGCAAACCCTCACCCGATTGAACCCGATCATGAACGGGGGAGAATGTGGCAAGAAGGTGGATGCTTATAATCGTCCTATCAACAGATCCTCAACTATCTCACCACCTATGCGCATCCACAGATGCGCAAGAATGTAAGCCACATACATCCACGAGAACGCCGCAGCTGACGACCACTCCATGACCCACAGAAGCCCCTACTCCCTGTGACGGTACAGGACCAGGTCAGGCTTTGGGAGCTGGAGCGAAACCGCATCAATACCCAGGAAGGTAGGTTGGGCTGTCTCGACGGATCGGTTGATGCTTTCGTATTGGTTATCATACTCAACTTGTTGCTCGCATGGCCGCAGGGTTTTTATACACTGGATTTGCGTCCCAGGCCGACTACGAATATGTCCTCAATTACGCACGACAGTTGGATGTCGTGTTGTGGGAAAATGCCGCAAAGCGCAGCTTCTTTGGCAGCGTCGAGGGACATGCAAACATTCGTGGTTTTATAGAACGTCGGACCGGCGGTGGCGGTGGATAGACGGTCGGGACAGAGGGGCCTGTCGGGGGGAGGAGGGAGGAGGCGGCGTAACTGTCTTCCTCCGCGCCGAGTCCGTGCAGAGGGTGGCCTATGGGGCGGTGATGAGCACGGACGTGCATCTGGGTCGGCTGTCTGGATATTTCATAGATGTCGGACTGTACATTGGGGCAGTGATAAGCGACTAAGTTCGGGTTGGTCAGTCATGTGCGACTCCAACGTGTGTAACGTTGATGTTGCGACAAAATATATAAAGGGCAAGGCTGTAGGTACACACCGATACAGGCGGTTTTGAGACCACCGCTTTGAGGTTGGAGACGGATTGGAGGAGGGTGCGTGGGGCTTGGTCCCAAGTACGAAAAAAAAAATTATGGGGGCTGGGAGGTGGTACGGACGAGTCAAAGTGGCAGGCGCATTGCACGTCACCAGCGCCCCCATCCTCATTCAACAATAAACTGATAAGAAACTCCGAAACCCTCACATTAGTGACACTGCCTATAGAACGGACCTACCTCACACGAGTCAGGCGGCAGCATTGATCATGCAGTCCCTCCGAGTCAGGGATGCACGGTATAGAATTCTTTTGGGAGAAGTTGCGCATCGCGATTGATGCATATTGATGCCCCAATGTACGACAGTGACAGAACTCGTTCATTTTTTTGTCACACAACCTGTCAAAGGCAAGACGTATCGTACATGATACGGACGAGATCATCCATCATCAGACATCATGATCGGTAAAAGTAAACTTCTGGAGCTCCCCAGCTCCCCCAAAAAAGACAGACGCGATAGACACAAACCCCTAGAGCCGCCGGTCCGGCCGCTGGGGATTAACGACACATTATCAGAAGCAGTAACCCTGGTTTCTGATGAAAGTTTTCTTTATAACGAAGTGTTCCCCGGCCCCTTCAAGCTTGGGTCTGCGCCCTCAGGGTCCACGTGTGGCCGTGCCATCGTAATCGCCTCTGCGATGTCCGTCCATGTAGGACGAAGCATAAGACGGCTGCTGCTGCTGCTGCTGCTGTGTCTGATTCTGAGACATAGTACTGAGAGGCTGTGCTGAGGAGATTCGCCTGTGGGCGCCATCCGGAGATGTTGGACTACGTGGCGACCAGCCGGGTGCCCCCGCACGCGTGTAAGCGTGGGGATAATAGAGTTCTCTTTGGTGGTGATTCATGTCCGACGAGGCGCTCGCCGGGTGGTGTTCCTGGGTTTGTGGGGGTTGTGTGTAGTACGAAGCCTGCTCAGGAGTGGGGTTCGCCTCATGTAACGGCGCTCCCGGCCCCGCGGACGCGGACGACCACGGCTGGGAAGAGCGGGCGCCGAGCGGAGGTGGCGTGCCAGGGTCACCGTGACCAGGCGTGGACGGGGGTGACCACGAGTAACTAGTGCTCGTGCGTGCCCGCGCTGTGTCGGTATGCCCGGAAGGGACTTGGGCGAAATGATGACTCAGCGGTCGTTCTGGATTGAAATTACTCGCCGGATACCGTGCTTGGGAGGCCTCGCTCTGCTGAATGGGGTACCCGGACACCTGGTCGGGAGGAGAAGGCGCCGACCGGATGGGTGCGGAAGCTACCACTGGCAAGGGCCTCTCGTAGGGGCGCCTGGAGGACTCGGCCTCTTCGGCATCATATCTGGAGAGGGCACATGAGCGATCCCACTCTCAAATTATACACAAGGCGCGGAATTACATGTGTGCAATTCCGTCCGAACCGATTTCAATGTGGGGGGGATGCCGGAAGTTGGTCGCTCGTACCATCTCCGGGGGGATGGTAAGGCGCATAATATCTGGACGGCTGGTCGGGCGCTGCAAGAGGCCCCGCGCGACGTCTTCCTCTCGATAATAGGAAACGAGGTGGTGGTCCGTGCCAGATACCTTTACCGTGATCGTCTAGTAGGTGGTACAGTGAGGTCCGAGTCAGTGTGGGGCCTGTTTTGATGAAGCGAATCCACATTTACTTTCTTTATCAGACCGCTCGGCCGCATGGCGCCACCAGGATCTCTGGCCCCGCCACCATCCGGCCTTCCGTGACTCGGATAGTACGAGCTAGCGGGAGTGCTTGGTGGAACGACGCGAAATGTCGACGTTCCGGGGGGGAGCAATGTGGTGTCGGTGCCGCGATTCGAATTCCGCTCTCCGACCTCGCGGTACATCTACGCGGCAAGCGGCCATGTCAGGCGTTACCATGGCCGCAGGGGGACGGCAATGACATACTAGGAAATTGCCCACGATCCGTGATGGCGACCAGGAGAGGCCCTCTGTCCAACGCTTAATACCGCTCTCCTCGACGCAGAAGACGAACACGGCTCCACTCCTTATCATTGCCCTACGCTCAGAATCGTTGAGTCGCCGGGTGATGCGCGGGATGATGCCCTGACGGGCAGCCATGATCAGGCGCAGGGCGTCTGTTGTCGTCTCTACGTAGCCGATGAAATGTGGCACGTCGGCAGCGGGCTGGGAAGGATGGCGTCCTCCAAGCGCAGTCATAGTTGAGGATTGGGATGGTATCTAAGGTTCCAAACAAGTGGCCGAGTTGTGTCCCTTTTAAGGGGTGTATTACCCAGATGCTCTTAATCCACGCCATCCAGAAGCATGACGCAGTTCTGGGGCAGTCCTTTGTATCATCAAAATGTTACCATCAGCGTCAAACGTCGATGCGAAAGTCGTTTCCTATTCTTTCGTGGCCGAAAATGTGCACTCCGCGATGTGATTTGCATATGGGTTTAGTTCCTCACTCGATTCGTCTCGCTGCGAAAATCAGCGTTCGACGATGGGAAAGTTGTTATGTAAGGGTTGTGGGATGAACGGGGTCATTCGGCGATACTGGGTCCAGATGACCTATTGGGTAGCGAGATTCCATCTGCATGTGCGCCTAGGATCCACAAGCGAACCATCACCCGTGTCTTCTCGTCCCAAAGATACGGCCCGGTGGCCAATACCGATGAGAAATTTCTGAGGGATCTGACGGAAATGCATTCGTTTCTAGCGAGTTGCAATGCGGCAAATGGCTCGGTCCGTCGCACGAGCCTGTTCAGGTTAGACCCTCGACCACGGCCGGAGAGTGTGAACGTGTTCCCCTCACCGCAAACCCTATTTGTGTCATGTGCCCTGATGGCGGATGCCTGGGAAAGCGCCTCCGAGCAGGACACGTCAGCTCGGTCGTGCCAAGATTCTACAGCCTAGGCTGGTCCAACATCCACTATTGTTTCAGATTTGCGTGTAAGAACAGAAGCCAATCGGTGACCTACGAATCTGAACCGGCCCTGATTACAACCGCCTACAGTATTGTTGTCTCCCATACGCCACACGGAAATTCTGTCGGGCGTAAGGCGCCACCCATCCGATGTATGGTGTGGGTCAACCCGGATTCGGCAGTACAATCGATTGCGAGCTCTCTAGCTATGGGACCGACCCCTGTCAACGCTGGCGCTGGGAATGAGCAAACGTGATAATTGGCTGGGAGGTGGATGTAGTATGCAGGGTTATCAGTTCAGGTAATTTCCTGTGGCACGACCCATATTGTGAGTGTCTGTATAAGTCCAGAAGTGAAGAATGAATGCTCGAGACTAGTACATGTCGGTACAGTACGTCGATGACAGACAAACTCTCAATTCTGCTTGCTTCGGTGTTGATCGCTGTTACCTTCTCTCCGCGGAGCATAATTTGAAACCCAGCGATTGAGATTTGGCTCTTGTCCGAGTACTCAAAGTATTGTTCTAGCAAGGTTCTCTCTCTTGATAAGTGAGGCCGTCTGAGCCCGTCTCCTGAGAGTTGAGACCTGAGGGTGGAGACGAATTTGCTTACCCCCTTCGGCAGGCGCCCAAGGTTACAAAGCCTCCCCCCGTTTTGTGGGAACATTTAGGATTCCAATTTAGTAACCTCATTGTAGTACAATAATACTATCTAGCTTACACTTCAAGATGCCGGCGGAATTTTTTATCCCATTCGGCATGAGCGCAGCGCATGCAATCGCACTTCTTGAGTCTGGGCATGTGGTGCTGCGGTTGCGAGCGCTCTCTTCCTAACACCCCTTACTTCGTCGTCAAAGGAGCCACTGCAGCTGTTGAACTCGGTGTTATCGCAGAAAGTAACTTGGGTCCACAGGTTTCCAAGAGGGCTAGCTTGAGCCAACGGCCATTTGTCTTGGCAGTGTCAGTGTGGAGATAGGTTCCGCTTTATCTAGCCTCACACAGACAATAACATATCCGACAGGGGATCTAATGTGCCCGACTGATATCCCACGCATCCCAGATTATCATTACGGCAGCTATGGACAATCACTCGGATCCGAGTCGGTCTACAAATCTTTTGACGATACCATTTGTCGCGAATGGGAAGATTCGAGGCGTGAGGGATACGCATATTTGTCTTTTGTCTCATGGATCCAACCGAATTCCGTGATTTCTGTAGGGTCCAGTTCGAAATCGAACATATGAAACGATTCGGGCATGGTCCGCAGATTCACGAACGGAAAAAGGCCCTACGCACGAAACCCCGTCGTGAAACAGTATGAAGGTGTACATGTCTATAGATGACCCACTTTCCGCAACGACTATCGGAGAAAAATGTGGGCGGGACATTCTTTGCGAGACCGACGATCGACGGATGATCGAAACGTATCCCCCTTGCAATAGCGGCCCACGCCTACGAGTGTCAGGGTAAAAATTTCCTCGTGACCGGAGCAAGGAACGTACTTCTAGAACAGT
>QFFA01003819.1:0-11197 GCA_003316565.1 Russula foetens | reverse complement strand
ATGGGACGAAGGCATCGATAATTCAAGTTATTTTTCCGTGTCCGCGGATATCGTCCAGTTCATCACAACGGTAGCGAGTACTAGCCAGGAGCGAAGAATGTGAAAAATCTTGGTAAAACAAAAGAAAAAGGCGAAGGACCGGACAACTTTGACAACCTCAATTCGGTGACACTGCTACCATTCCTCCTCAACCACGTTGTCTAACGGCGCACCGTGAACATACCGATATGGGCTATCCCGACCATGATCAAACTCAAAAGGTCGGCGGCTCAACATAATTTTCTCCATCTCCCTCTGGCCCGCCTTCTTTCTCGTCTCGGGGAAGTCAAGACTAGAAGTGACAAGTCGGGGTCCGGAGGTGGTAGAGGCGGCGGCGACGTTGGATCTTTCTCCACAGGCGTGGGTCGCTCAGGTGGCTGTTGTCGTGAGGAAGTACCAGCAGACTTGCCCGGAGAGCCTTTACCGTTGGCCGCTGCCGCTCCTTCTCGCGCGATACGCCTCGATCAGCGAACTCGCCTTCAGCCGGGGCATTCCTGACAATCTGTCGCGCACCTCCTGCTGTCGTTGCAGGTCACGCTGAGTATATGTCTGCGTGTGATGGCTCGGTGGTGGGGCCTGCACAGGGGGAGGGAGAGGGCGCCAACGGCGGGATCAGGACGAAGGTGTTACGTATAAAGTCGGGTAAGGGCCTGCTTCGGCGGGGTGACAACGCGCACGGTGCGGGCTCCGCGCGAGGTTGGAGTCTGTTGGGCTTCCTTGATTGAGAGGCTGGTTCTGGGAGCATGACTGGGTAACCCCAAATCCAACCTTTGAGCTGCGTGGGTACGCCAAGAGATGCAGCGCTGCCAGATCTGCCGCCAAACGAACCAGACGACTCGTTACTCGGTGCGTCTCGCGAACGAACAAAGGCGAGTAGGGCATGTTCCATTGTGTTCGTGGCACCAAGATATTCAAAATAAGTGTGGTGGAAAGGTAACGCAGCGGGACAGAGGCTGAAAAGGAGGGGTTCAAAAAAGTGGAGAGGGGCGTGCCCTGAAGATGACGAGTGGGCCGTGAGACATGCGAGGCGAGAAGGAACGTTGATTATGATTAAAGGGACTTGTTGTTGCAAAGTGCGATGGGGGCTTCAAAATGGGTTGCTGGATCATCTTGGACTACGATAGAAACGAGAATCAGCATTGTGTATATGGCGGAGGATGTCGCTTACCAAGTTCGGCCTCACTCCACTCGACGTACATGTCCCAAGAGGAGGCCTCGGCATTGACTCCAGAGACACGCAAGACTCGGGCGGGACCCCATCGCAGACACATGGCAGGTCCTGCGGGCGCACAGCAAAGCGGGCCTCCTCGTGCCATGTGCGCTCAGCGTCCGGCGCGGGGAACGATAGACAAATACGGAGGAAAGCTTGGACGAGGCGACGAACTATGGAAGACTTGTCGCCGAGGGCAACTCTGGTGAAAAGGAAGACCACGTGTGCTGAGCTTCTCGGTAACGGTGTGGACTAGGCGGTCGACCTCATCAAGGCCGAGGACGATGTGGTAGTAATAGGAGAGGTAGTCGCTCGGTAGTGGCATTCTTTCTCCCACTGGCGGTGACCTGGGATGCTCATTGTCAGTGAGGGTGTCAAAGTTTGGGGGTTGAGACGAAAGTGCAAGGCCCGATGAGGGTACACCAACGACACGCGACGGTGCCACGGTGGCGCCGGGGCATAGCATTGACGATATGCAGAACCGCGCAAGATTGCGTCCAGCGCTTCGACAAAGAGTGGGGACAAAGATGATGGGGGCGAAAGATAAATGAGAGAAGAGAGTTGAAGAAGGTACGGACCCCGTTCAGAATCTGATGGGCTTGCAGGTTCGCCGACGTGTGGGCCAAGGTTGAGAGGGAGAAGGCGTCAGTTGGGGGTGATTGTAGGCCAAACTCGTCTGAAAGTTTTGTGTAAGGTTTCTCTGACTGGAGAGACTCTTGAGAGGAGAGGAAGTTGTGTGGGAACGAGAGAATACGCTAGGTATGAGAGGGACGGGACGAGTCGAAAGGGAAAACGGGGCGAAAATGCAACAATGCTTGGATTTTGGAGGCGATCCCAGTGGACGCATCAGATGGCCAATTTTTACAATACAGGCACATACGAAGAAAGTGTACAAATTCCCTCTCGGTCGACCGCAGAATTCCCGCCAGCGTTTTGTTTGAGTTATGTGTTCGTGCTCTTTATTACGGCTACGGCGGAATCGTGTGGTTCGCAATTGACCACGTGACGCCGTCCGCGTGTCGCACACGTCCCCGCCTCCCACCTCCATCGCCTCGAACGGTTCTTCCTCCTTTTCCTTCAAGTTACCCCCTTGCTACACCTCAAACCAGGTTGCCAAAGACATGCGGAGCGCTCATCCCTTGCCGATCGACCCCACAAGTGCGCGCCCCCTCGACAGCCGTCCTGCTAACGTCACACAAGACGTGCGTGACAACCAAGTCCGTACTCGGATCCTCCGAGTCGTGTTTCGTCAGACATCCATGATGTTTATACGATTATTTAACTCGATTCTGTACGTTCCCTTCTCATTTCTTTCTTCCATCACTCGTTTCCAGCCATTTTCCTGTTCTGCTTAACCATCGGACACCACATCGCCGCACCCTCTTCCCCTCTACTCGCCTCACACGCCGTATACTTGTACTTTAATCCCCCTCGCTTGGCCTCAGCCAAGCAAGCAATAATCAGAGATTCCCTTTCCCCTTCTCCGTCTGTGTGCATGCCGACGCCCCAAGTCGCTCATTACGACCGTTGTGATTCCCTTTCGCACGTTCTTGAACCCTCGGAATCGTGGCCTCAATACCGATACACTCTCGTTCCCTATCTCCCATGCGCCTTTGCTCTTCCTTCGGGATTGCGAACCTGCTTCGGACACAAGACCTCCCTTCGAATTCACAACCGGGTGGACTATCCACCTGTGTTACAGTGGGTCATCCGGTCATCAACGCTACATGTTTCATTACAAGAATACCAATGTCACGGTAGTAGGGAGAAAGTACGAGTGTAGAAAATCATCATGTTTGGCGGGGAGCAAATATATGGTAGCACACAGAAAAAGAGAACAAAAGAGATATTAGCAGCGTCGGTCATATGAACGGATAGCAGAACGTTTGAAACACAAGCACCTGTAATTGGTAAACGAGGAGAAAGGAATCTACGGGATATGAGACGAGGTATCGATAATGATAACTGGATAAATGATTTTCCGTGTCGAGTTGGTCAAGAATACAACGAATACTAGCCAGGTGCAGACGATGTTACAAGCCTTGATAGAAACAGAAATTAAGGTCGAAGGATCGGGCAATTTCGACAAACTGCATTTTCACGCGTGTCGCACCACGCCCCACAAGCGCTTGTCACGCGTTGCTCCTCATTCGTTCTCTCCTTCCTCACCATGTTGGCGACAGCACGCAGCGAGCATACCGATGTGGGCTGTTCAGACCGCCGTCAAAGTCAAAGTTTGGCTACTCCGTATAATCTTCTCCCCCTCTCATCTACATCATCTTGCTCCGTCCCAGGGAAGTCATGAGTATGCGGAAGGGCCAGTGGGTGGCCGGAAGTACAGCTTCTCTTCGTGTTGTGCTATTTGAGTACCTGGTTGAATGGCAATCATAGAGGGTGGATTCCTCCATTGTGGCGGAATAAGAGATCACCTTAGAGATGTCTGGTCGAGTTACGCCTCAGCACACGATCGCCCCAATTCGTCAAAATCTCCTCTCATATAAGCTCCGACAGATCGTCTTTAAACTCCGACTCCCGCCGAACACGAACATGTGGCTGGTCGAGGCTTGGACGGTCACGCACGAGGATCGAGGAGCACCTGATCGACTGTCTCCCTTGCCTTCTTCCTTCCGTCCAACCTCCCTCCCACTTCATCATGTCGTCGCTTTCAAGTACATCCTCCCCACCATCCAATTTCCAAGCCCTCTTCGACATAGCCTTGGCCGAGTATGCCAAGCGCACTGGACAAGATCTCCGCGGCCACCCGCTGGCTGCAGAGATCGATAGATGCCAGTCTCCGGATTCCATTCTCGCTATTCTCCAAGCCCAATCCCAGGCCTTTGATCAATTCAGGAATGGCGATCCCAAGTTGATCAAGTTACTTACGCCTGTCGTCAATGGGTTGCACGCTATCTCGACCAACACAGTCCTCAACGCCGGCGCCAGTTTCGTAAGTCCAATCCAGTTCCGTATTCCATAGTCAAAGTTATTTGACCCTAATTTCTAGGCATTTCCCCCTGCAAAGTTTATTTTTTCCGGGATTGGTATCCTTCTCTCTGTGAGTGTGACTCGTGATCTCTCTGCCTAGAATAATGATGTATGTGTCTGGCAGACGGCCAAAAACGTGAGGGAAAGCTACGATGCCCTTCTTGAAATCTTCGAATCTATCGAAAACTTCACGAGTCGGCTAAAGGTTTATACCGAGATCCGACCCACACCCGCCATGATTGAAACGATAGTCAAAATTATGGTCAAATTGTTGGCCGTGCTCGCTCTGGCGACGAAACAAATCAAGCAAGGAAGGTTGAGTACGTCTCGCAGCATCGTTTTTGATGGCAATCGATAGTTTGACTCGCCGCAGAGAAAGTTGCTAGAAAGCTACTGGGAGAGAAAGACATCGAATCAGTTCTTCAGAGGCTCGATCGGCTCACCCTCGAGGAGTCCAAGATGACTGCTGCCCAGACGCTCGATGTAGTATATGGCCTGGTCAATAACATGCAAGTGGTGATGGAAGGTGGGCACCGTCTGCTCATATCAACATCTGTGTGGTACGATGCACAAATCTGGTAGATGGGAAGGTATCCACAGGCGATGTCCAATCTACCCTTGGTGCGTCTAGCAGACTTCAGCAGACCTATGCGATAAAAGCTCAAGTTTTTTTTATGTTGTGCGCCAGTCCTCATGCAAGAAATAGCAATGAAAGTAAACAAAATCGAACGTTCGTACTTCACCGACATTCCTATTTGGGATGTATAACCTGAAGCTCTTATAGGCGACCAATTGCAACAGAAGATTCGATCTTGGTTGTCCCCACCAGACCCATGGACAAACTACAATACTGCTCGCAAAGCCCATCACCCTGGCACTGCAGCCTGGTTCATCCAAAGCGAAACATTCAGAAAATGGAAATCGACTGGCTCCCTTTTATGGGTGCAAGGACTACGTGTGCATTTCTCCTTCCCGTCTCTACCTCCCGCTGATGGTATCCGATTCATAGCCGGTTCAGGAAAGACTATCATTTCGTATGTCACGACAAGCATTCTTCATTCAGTGTACTCATGTCAGCGACAGTTCAAGCATCATCAAAGACATCCAGGACATGTGTCGGACTGGATTAGCCATCCTCACGATATTCTATTTTCATTTCGGGGATACCACCAAACAGGATGCGCGCAACCTACTGTCTTCTGTTCTCTTCCAGCTTTGTTCCCAATCCGATAAATTCTCTGAGGTCCTGTCATCCATATTTTCGTCACACGGCAATGGCTCCCGAGAGCCCAGCATAGACTCGCTTCTGACGTGTTTGAAAGCAATTCTTGCAGTTCAAGGGCAGGCCCCTCTCTACATTGTTGTGGATGCACTCGATGAGTCCCCAAATTCTTCCGGGCTTCCAACACAACGCCAAGAGGTCCTCGAGATCGTGAAGGAGCTTATTGATTTGAAACTCCCCCATCTGCATTTCTGTGTCACCAGCCGGCCTGAGATCGATATCCGAAGAGCTTTCGAACCCTTGAATCCCTACACTGTCTCACTTCATAATCAAGACGGACAAATTAAAGACCTAGCAGAATATGTCAAGTCAGTTGTCAGATCGGACCCAACGATGCAGAATTGGCCAGCAAACGTGAAAGAATCGGTCATCAGTACCCTTGCTAAAAGGGGTGGCGGAATGTATGTGATCGTGGTCCTGACACTGTATCCCTTTCTCATTCGATGACATCAGGTTTCGTTGGGCATACTGCCAGCTACAAACACTACGCCAGTGTCCGTTGCGGTATATTTCAAGGACTTTGGATGGATTACCGGAGACTCTGGACGAAACATACGAACGAATATTACGAGACATCCCCAAGACGATGTGGAAAGATGCCCATTGTATCCTCCAATGGCTTACGGTATCTTCCCGGCCATTGCGCGTAGAGGAGCTTGCGGAGGTCTTTGCAATCAATTTCGATGAGGAAATCTCCGGAGTTCCCAAGTTTGAGCCAAGCTGGCGGGATCCAAATGCCGAATCGGCAGTACTCTCCGCTTGTTCTACTTTGGTCGCCATTATCGATGGCTGGTGGGGCGACAAAATGGTACAATTCTCACATTTCTCTGTTCAAGAATATTTGACTTCTGATCGGATCGCGAATGCGGAACATGTCTCCCGCTTCCACATTCACCCGAAACCGGCTCATACCCTTCTCGCCAAATCATGTCTCAGCGTCCTCTGTCACCTTGACTCCAGCATCGACGAAGTCACGCCTATGAAATCCCCCCTGGCTGAGTATGCGGCGGAGCACTGGGTGGCGCATGCACAGTTTGAGGACGTATCATCGCATATCCAAGATGGGATGGATCTTTTCTTTGAGAAGGACAAGCCACACTTTGCCGCCTGGGTCTGGAAATACAACCTAGACTGGTATCGTCCCTACTACTTTGACACCACTCGTCCAGACGAATTTGACACAAACCCACTGTATCATGCTGTACTATGTGGATTTGATGGTCTCGTGGAGCGCCTCCTCACTGCACATCCAGAAGGCCTCAACTTTGAGGGTGGATTTTGGGGATCTCCGTTAAATGCAGCCATAGGCGATGAATATCCGAATATTGCGCTGTTCCTACTGGATCGTGGTGCCGACGGGGAGAATAGGAGCGCAACGGGTCAGACTGCGTTGTACATCGCATCGTCTCGTGGATACACCGATGTCGTGCGGTCGCTAATCGACCGGGGCGCAGATCTGAACGCGAAGTGCCAAGACTATGATGATCACCGCATCGACGTGACGTGGACTCCGCTACATGTAGCGATCTACAAAGGACATCGAGATATTGCGATTCTATTAGTGGAGGGTGGCGCCGACACGGAGATTCGGAGTAGCTCAAAGCAGTGTGAAGATGACATGAAGATTCGGAGTGGGTCGGATCAGACTGCACTTTACATGGCATCGTCTCGTGGATATGCCGACATCATGCGGTCGCTAATCGATCACGGTGCCGATCTGAATGCGATGTGCCTAAACGATCGTAGTTTTACTATTGACATGAAGTGGGCTCCGCTACATGAAGCGATCTACAAAGACCATCCGGATATCGTCCGTCTCCTACTTGAAGGAGGCGCCGACACGGAGACTAGATACTACGCTGACCGGACGGCACTCTACTTTGCATCGTCGCGTGGATGCGCAGACATTGTACGGCAGCTAATCAGCCATGGCGCAGATCTGAACGCGGAGGGTTTGGACATCAATCAGTTCAGGGTCGGAGTTAGGTGGACTCTGCTACATGTGGCGTCATTCAATGGACATACCCCGGTTGCAAGGATCTTATTGGAACACGGCGCGAATCCCAATGCACCGGATGACACTGGCTCGACTGCATTGCATGCGGCATCATCCTCTCGAGAGGTCGCAGTTGTCGAGTTACTCCTCGAGTACGGCGCGAAGGTGGATGCCCGGGACTTGTCGGGGTATACTCCGTTGCACGCGGCAGCATACAAGTTCAACCTGCAAGCTGTGGTGGTCTTACTGAATCATGGCGCGGATCCGCATGCCCAGATCAATGGCCCCAGGACACCTATCCAGCTGGCCAAATCAGGTTACACGTGGTCAACAGAGGAGAAGGAGGACCAAGCACAGGTCATACGATTGTTATCGGAGCGCACCGGCGAAAGAATGTAGGGTTTACGATCATGGGATTAATCCAGGAGTGTATGGGTTTCGGTGGAAGCGACTATTGTTATACCTTTGAATCCTTAGAACACTATGCATGCCCAATTTCAACTTGTACGGTACACATAAATGTAACAACAAAGTGAACGACATCTTTCTGCATGGCAGCATGGCATTAATTATGGTGCTATTTAACAGCTTCTCAACGGCAGCGGCTGAGGGTTTGACTTACCTATCACGCTTGTTCTCATCCCCCGAACAGATTCAAGTCCACGTCACCGCGAGTAGTAACTAGCAAGTGAGGCCATAGGCTTCAGTCGAAGTTGGAAGGAGGGACCACGTTTCTCAAAATGGACGATTGTTCACCGCAGCACCAGTTTAATTAAACTTTAATCTCGATTAATAGAATATAATACCTAGGCGGGGACGAAGTACGAGTGTAGAGCACGATCATGTCTGGCCTCCGCGAATTGGTCTAACACGTCTTCGTCACCACCTATGTGAATGCGCCGTCGCTCGGGATGCAGGTCGAAATAGCCCATCCGCAGTTGAGAGTGCCGCGATTCTGAGTCTTGCGCCTCTTCCGGCAATGCCAGGTCGACGCTACGAGGGCCCCCGGGGCGGAGAACCTCCGCGTCTTAGTTCCCTGCGCGGCGCGAGTGGCTCGTAACTAGAATGTCGACCAAGCTTGTATCATCTTTCGACCGTCGGCGTTCCTCTTTCGTCATTTTCCTCGAATTCGCGTGATGCTATTCAACTCGTCAGGACCGTAGCTTGTGAGATGGGTCTCAAACTCGACGTCTTCTGCCTGTGAAGGGGTCAGGCCAGACGCGCGTGGGTGGACGTGGCGGAGAATGTCGCTTACCAAGTTCGGCCTCACTCCATTCGACGTACATGTCCCAAGAGAGGAGGCCCCGCACGGAATTACTCCCAGAGACACGCAAGACTTGAGCGAGACCCCATCGCAGGCACGTGGCCAGTTCTGCAAGTACAGCAAAGCGGGCCTCCTCGTGTCATGTGTACTTAGTGTCCAGCACAGGGAACGATATACAAGTACGGAGGCAACAAACTCTGGGAGGGTTGACGTCGAGGGAAGGACTGGAGAAAAGGAAAGGAGCTGCGAGACCACGTGTGCCGAGCTCCTCGGCGACGGTGTGGACTGGCCGAGGACGACGTGGTGGAGACCTTATTCTTGCTGGCGGTGGCCTGAGATGCTCATTGTTACTAAGGGTATCCACGGTTGGGGGTTGGGGCGAAAGCACGAGGCTCGATGAAAGCACGCCAGTGGCACACGACTATGGCGCCGCGCTGGGGCACAGTATTGACGATGTCCAAAGCCACGCGAGATCGCGCCCAGGGCTTGGACAAAGAGTGATGAAGGTGATGATGGGGGAGAAAGGTAATGGGAGAAGAGAGGTAAAGAAGCCACGGATCCCGTCCTGAATCCGACGGACTTGGGACAAGGTTGAGAGGGAAAAAGCTACCTTCGGGGATGACGACCCCTTATTTGTTTACGACAGCACCGCTGCCCTACCCTTGACGCCGCTCAGGGTGCGGGTGCGGGTGCGGGTGCATGTGCGTGTGCGTGTGCGGGTCTTTTCGACATTCGTGTCCTTCCCTGACGGGATTTACGGGAAGGGTTGCCGTAACTTACCACGGGTAGAACTTTGGCTTGGAAACGCGGCCAAATTGGAAAAGTTTCTGTTTGTGACTTGAGAGGAGAGGAAATTGTGCGGGAACGAGAGAGTAGGCTTGAATATGAGAAGGACGGGATGACCAAAGGGCGGTCGAACGGGGAAAAAAATGGTGATTTTGGAGCGATCCCGCTGGACACATCAAATGACCGAGCTCGGCAATCGAGCAATTTCGACCACGTGACTCTGTCCGCGTGCCGTACGACGCGCCTGCTCTTCGTCCCCCACTTGTCCCCCCGCCTCCATCGCCCCTCGTTCGATTCTTCCTTCTTTCCCTTCAAGTTTCCCCCTTGCCACACCTCAAACCAGGTTTCCAAAGACGCGCAGACCACTCATCCCTCGCCGGCCGACGCCACAAGTACGCGCCTCCTCGACGGCCGTCATTCCAACGTCACGACGTGCATGACAACCTCGCTGCTTGAGTCCGTACTCGGATCCTCGTGTTTTGTCAGACACCCTTGCTGTTTATTCGATCATTTAACGCGATTTTGTACGTTCCCTTATCATTTCTTTCTTCTTTGATCCACCACTCGTTTCCAGCCTTTTCCTGTTCTGCCTTCGCCGTCGGACACCAGACGTCGCTGCACCCTCTTCCCCTCTACTTGCCTCGCACGTAGCAGCTTGTACCTCATCCCCCTCGCATGGCCCCAGCTGAGCAAGCAATAATCAGAGATTCCCTTTTCCTTTCTCCATCTGTGTGCGTACCGCCGCCCCAAGTCGCTCCGTACGACCGTTGCGATCTCCGTTCGCGCATCCTTGAACCCTCGGGATCGCGGCCTCAACACCAATAATACACCCCCTCCGTCTCTCCCTTGCGCCTTCGCTCTCCCTTCGGGATTGCGAACCTGCTTCTGACGCAAGACCTCCCCTCGAACCTACAACGGAGTGGATTATCCACCTGTGTTACAGTGCATCACCAACGCTAGACGTTTCAATATAAGTCGAACGGGGAACCACGCGATTCTCAGAATTCACTGCAGCATAGTGTTTTTTCGGCTAGTAGATAGAATACCAATAATTAGAGAGTCATCATGTTTGCGGGGACTAAATATATGGTAGCGCACAGAAAACGGGAACAAAAGATATATCAGCAGCGTCGGTCATATGAATGGATAAAAGAACGTTGCGAAGTACAACCGCTTGTAGTTGGTAAACGAGGAGAAAGGAACCTAGGGGATATGCGATGAGGTATCGATAATGATAAATGGATAAATGATTTTCCGTGTCGAGTCGGTCAAGAATACAACGAATACTACTAACCGGGTGTAGAGGATGTCACAAGCCTGAAATCAAGGTCGAACGGGAGTTGGGCATTTTCAGCGGCCGATTGTCACACCCAAAAACGGAAATCACGCACTCAAAAAGGAAAGTGCCCAGTAGTTCGGTAGAGCTGTCAGAATTTCGCACTCAGAAAAATAAAACGATCTTGGAATAGTTTCTGTAAGCAAAACAAACATAAAACACGTGTCCCTAAGGCACGTGTCGTGGAAATGTGGAGAAAAAAAGGGCACGTGTTCGTGTTCCGAAAAAACAAACACAAAGCACATGCTGATAAGGCACGTGCCCCTAAACAAATCTGTCTGTCTAAGTCGAGTGGGGCG
>QFFA01003812.1:10953-42852 GCA_003316565.1 Russula foetens | reverse complement strand
CCCCTCAGCCAGGAGCTCACTACTTAGGCACCTGCTCACGTGCTGGAAATCCCCGCTTTGGACTGTAGTACTGTGAATGGTAATTAATAATAGAATTTGTCAATTTTTGAAAATGAAATAATTAATTATTCGATGAATTATAATAATGCGTTGTGTTTCAAAATTTGGAGGGCCCAGTTGAAACCCACATGGGTAGTAATTAAGGCAAAGCACACAATGCAGTACTAGCACCAAAGAGGGGTAGGTTATAGGACGCCAGATGACAACCCAGGCGTTCATCACGAACTATCCAGTTTCAAAAAGATGACCGGGTGCAATGGGTGCCAAATCAAGTTGATTCCGAAACCGAAAGTATCGCCTAGGGACCCCGAACCCCGCATAATATATCGCAATCTAGAATTAATCAGGCGCCCTATGACGCGCGGTTCCTACAGTGGTCTCCTGGGCCCTGGCTGGAGCTTCCCCAATTGTGTACATGAGACTCGGCAGATTGACACAACCGCAACCGTGCCGAACGACTTGCCGGATACATCAAGCGCCCCATCAAAGTTACACACTCAGCTCCGAGTCTGTCTGACTTAGTTATATCGTGTTCAGGTCCCCAGCTCTACAATGGCGTCTATGCCCCTACCTCTTCTAAGACACATCTCTCCCGAGAACCTGGAAGCTTTGAAAGCCTTGCCCACGGTCAAAATCCGGACCGATGCCGATGTCGAGGCATGGAAGCAGACCCAGGGCTACTCTGACTACTCCCTCTTCTTGAGATGGTTGAATGAGTCAGTTGTGGGGTATTCATTGCCACGGACAAACGACAATCACAGTGAGGTACTCTAAATTCCTTTGAGGCGTAAATCCCGTCCCAAGCCTTGTCTCGACAGGGCATCCGCAGTGTACTCAGCTTGCTCAACGAGTTCGACAGGTGGATCGATGAGATTCCACCACTACCAACCGCTCAACGATTCGGAAATCTCGCGTTTCGGACATGGGGAAAGCGTCTTGAACAAGTACGTTCTTTCTGACCTCTTCTTTGTCCTCTGCACTAACTGAGTCGCCGTACAGCGCGCAGATGAGCTTTTGACCGCGATGATGCCGCAATTGACTGCGGCGGTCCCCCATGTACTACCATATCTGCTCGCCGCGTTTGGCTCCTTTGTGCGCATGGATTATGGCACAGGACACGAGACATCGTTTGCGGTCTTTCTTCTCTGCCTGACCCTCGTCCGAGTCCTTTGCTTCGATACTGAAGAAGCAAGGGACATCGTTCTAGTCGTCTTTGTTCGATATCTGCGGCTCTGTTGGCGCTTGCAGGACGTCTATCGGCTGGAGCCAGCAGGTAGTCACGGTGTGTGGGGACTGGACGACTCGCACTTTCTTGGTTACATGTTTGGGAGTGCTCAGCTTCGAGGTCTGCCTGCGTATGGAAGGATAAGCATCCGACTGACGTCCCATATTTTGTAGACCAGAGCGAGGTACCAGTGTCTGCGGTACTACATCCACCGCTTCCACCAACGAACCTGTACTTCTTGTCGATCATGCGAATCCATCAAGTCAAGCGTGGGCCGTTCCACGAACATTCTTCGCAGCTGTACGCTATTGCCACTGGAGTTGCAAGTTGGAGGAAGGTGAACTCTGGCCTTTTCAAGATGTACGAGGTAAGGCGCACGCCACAAAACTCGTGACTGCGTTTGGGTTACAATGGACTGATTATCATCGTCAGGCGGAGGTCCTCGGAAAGCGCGTGGTAGTCCAGCACCTACCTTTGGGTGGATTACTAGAGTGGAATCTCGCTGGCGCTCCGCCAATAGTAGGTGGGTCCCCTCGAGGTCACATATGGGTGTCAGGGACCGCCGTGAATGCGGCAAGTAATGATACTCTAGTGAATGAAGTCCCTTTGGGGAGTTCCAATCCTTCCATCAGTGAGGGGAGGAGCGCCGAGCCTTCCTTCCCTCGTCTCCATTAATTCCCACCCGAAAGGATCTTGAGTGTGGATTTTTGAGCTACTTTAAATAGTTAGCCCAGTGTAGCGGTGTTGCGTCGATGAACCTTCTTGTCTGTCTTTTATTTGAAGTCACTCAAATCCGGTGGCTCTGGGTGACTCGGAGATGGTCCCCACTTTACTCCCGCTTACAGTGTCCCTGCGTGTACAAAATTGATCACAACGACTTGTTAGTGAACTGATCTTTACATGTGGACATTCTCTCAACATCCTGAGTCACAAGCCTATGTTCACGGCTCGAGAGTTGAAGTAAAGTAGTTCACAAGACCGTGCCCGTTCCGTATCAGGACTGTGATTATCTGAATAAGGGAGTTTCCCATACGCCGTGACCACCACGTGTTTTGTCGCGCCCGTGATCCAATCCGTTGGTCCTTCCATTTTCATTTTCGACAAATGTTTCATGAGATGTCGAACTTTGAAGAGAAGTGGGGATTGTTCGGGATCCTACGGCCCGGTCGGAGTTAGCCGCGAAGAAAAAAGCGGTGCATCCATCGATTGTGATGTTGGCCTGATAACAATTTTCCGTGTTTACGTTCGTTCCACGACTCCATCAGTCCTCCCCACACCCCGTGCAAAAAAAAACAAGTGGGAATCCTCTTTCCCTTTGTCGTCATAACTTGGACGACGGAAATCTATCAACACCATACCCAACCACATTAGAAACGACGACCTCCGTCTGTTGACCCTTCGGTGCGTCCACATCGCGAGCACTACACCCACATCTTCACATATTCATTACAGGTGGTATTCCGTAATAGGTGAAGTTTCATCTCCCTTCCTGTCTTCGGAATATTGACCCAACTGTATTCTCTTCGCTTCAGGCGAACCTCCCTAACAATCACCGATTTTACGAATCGGCAACCCTTTTCACTTTATTTCCTTCCGCACTTCTCTTTCTATCCCCATCTTCTCTCAACACAACCTTCGATATAGTGTTGACCCTCGCGAACAAGCGAGGCCCTTCCAGCTACTGAGTGGAACCCATCCATTACCGTCCCTGCCCGCCCGGGTCCACTGACCGTGGCGGTTCTGGTTCGGTAATCTGGTTTCGAACGTGCCATAACATTAACTAAATCTTGTTCCCAACCTTCTCACACCGACGATACGTGCTAAATTCTGGATCGCGACAACGAGACCGATACCATCGAAGAGAAATCCGTCATGTCTAAACTCACGATCTTCCCGACACCTCACGCTATTGATTTAGTCCCTCCACCACATCTCACCTCTGTGTTCCATTCACCCTCTCAAAAACTAACTCGATCTCAAAGTCACAGTCTCTCTACCTCTGCTGAAGGCGACAACATCGATTTCCATGACGATGATGACGAAGGTGACATCATCTTTCCTGGGCTGCCACCCCTACTCCGCGGTCATCCGGATGTACATCTTCGAAATGGCGTCATTCATGCAGCGCGTCTCTCAGCTACTGGCATGCCGGATGCAGAGAAAGCTTATTTTGTCGCGGACTTGAGCTATGTATACAACCAATATCAAAGATGGAAGCGTTGCCTACCTGAAATAGAACCCTTCTACGGTGCGTGTGACTGTCATTCTCAATATGCTTGTGCCGCTCACTGATATGTATGCACTTGGCTGTAGCGGTGAAGTGCAATCCGGACCCGTACGTGCTCCGCCTCCTGGCAGGACTCGGAACGGGCTTTGATTGTGCTTCCAATGGTGAAATTGCCCAAGTTCTACCGCTTGGTGTAAGTCCATCGCGGATCATTTTCGCCAACCCCTGCAAGGCCTTATCATTCATCAAGAACGCTGCCAAGCATGGTGTCGACATGTTGACCTTCGACAACGCGGATGAATTATATAAGGTTGCACGGGCCAACCCAACTGCGAAGCTTGTCCTACGCATCCTCACGGATGATTCAAAGAGTTTATGTCGTCTTGGGCTTAAGTTTGGGGCGCCCCTCGTTACAGTTCCCGGCCTTCTTTCCAAAGCAAGGGATCTCGGACTTGATGTGATTGGAATCAGCTTTCATGTGGGCAGTGGGTGCTATGACCCTTCCGCGTTCTCGGATGCCGTTGGGTGGGCACGTGCTGCCTTCGATATGGGACTTGCCGCGGGGTACAAGTTCTCATTTTTGGATGTCGGTGGTGGTTTTGAAGACGCCACTTTCGAAGCGACGGCGGCCATCCTCCGTGACGCTATCGATTTCCATTTCCCCGATCACGCAGGTCTCCGGATCATCGCCGAACCTGGTCGGTATTTCGTCTCCCGAGCTTTCAGCCTTGCCACGAATATCATCGCTCGTCGTGCCCCGCTTTCTGACGAAGCGGCTCCAGAAATCAAAGACGAGAAGGACGACCAGCCTTCTGTTATGTGTACGGGTCCATTGTTTATGCAAACCATGTACTAAATCTGGGTTTTTCCCATAGACTACATCAATGATGGAGTTTACGGAGCGTTCAACTGCATCTTGTTCGACCATCAGCAGGTTCATCCATACGTTTTGTATATGAAAGGCTCTTTCCACTTCTCTGGGACGGAGCGCCTTCAACCCAGCAGCGTATGGGGTCCGACATGCGATTCCATCGACTGTGTTTGTCCTATGACCATGCTTCCCCATGGGTTGCGTGTCGGTGACTGGCTGGCATTCGATAACATGGGGGCGTACACCATATGCGCTGCGAGCCAATTCAACGGATTCACAGTCAGCAAGGTGATATACACGACGGGTGATGGACATGGCTCGCGGGAGGCACTTACGACTCTCAAGGCCGCGGCGAGCGCGGCGACTGCGTAGCGGTTTGATAACAGGGCGCTGCGGCGTCAAATCACGTCTGTACTTAGACAGTTTGGGCATGCTCCATGCCGCGATGTCCCGTAATTGTTGTTGTCCTATGTGCAAATCCTACATCACAAGCAGTAGTAGTGTCAAGCACATGCTCGACGAGACCCACGCGGGACCAAATGAACGAACGCGTGCTTCCGGTTCCCCGAACAAACGTTAACACGCGCTCGATCGAACGTCCTTGGAGGTTCATTTCTCCTCGTGACGTGTGCCCCCCAAAAGACGATTCAGGCACGCCTTCCACGCCCATAACTTGACCCGGGTTCTCACCTTCATGAAGAGGGGACCACGCCGATTTCCATACAGAACAACGTTTTGTGACGATAGCGGAGCAATGGCGCGGGAAAAGCACCCCCAGTTGACCGTCACATCAACAGCTGAAACCGAAAGGTGGCGAGCCTAGTTCACCAGCGGTACAGGTTGTTTGGGTTGGCAAAGCCCTGTATGGATTAGCCAAATTTGACCTGCCTGGGCCTTCAAGTTGCTAGCAAGCTTCGTGATCAGGGAAAGTACAATGAATGGGCAATTTCCCCCGAGGTGCATGTGAGAAAAGCAAGGCACGGGTATGTGGTCGTCACTTTCTGCTTAACCGAGCCCCTGCCATAAATACATCATTTTTGGTTCGGGCCAAGGGAATTAAGGTCTTCCCAACCAGAAGTACCAGTGGTCGTAGGGTAGCGCCCTCGGGAGGAGCTCACAAAGAGAGATGACATTATCTCACGTCATGGATCGTGAACAGGACGATGTCGGGCGCAAACTGAGTGGTTATCCTTCTCCCCTCCTCCGGAAAGCAGGGAAGCTTAGAAGAGAAGCCCTTCACCACTCGGCGCCCGATTTTTTATGCATGAACCGTGATTCGATGTGTTGAATGGATGAGCCCGATGAACCGGGATCAATTCAGATGGCCAAGCGGGGCCGGGAATCTGCTTTATTTTAACTTGTACCACTATTGTACAGTATGTGGGTGGGTGACCGATCGTTCCTAATTGCCGCGGCAAGTCCGTCGGTGTCGGTCTCGAGGTCCCGGGGGACTGGAGATCAACGCCAAACTAGCGCGGGCGCCGATTGCGTGAGAAGCGACGGCGGCCGAAGAGCGTGAGCTTTTCTATATTTCTTCAGGGTTTATTGCCTGGTTTTTCTGAGTTGGAACAAGTCAGGGCGGGCGAGAAGTTTTCAAATTGTAAAGTTTAACGGTGTGGCGCCAAAAAAACGGGCGGCGTCGCACACATCTCGCTAAAAAGTTCCTTCCGAAAGCGGGCCGATGTTCCCCGCTCGGTGCCTGCTTGTTTTCTCGCCGGGGCGGCCGTTTTCGAGCCTAACCGAGGTAACATCAAAGGAACTGATTTTCTCGTTCAAACTCGCCTTTTTTTTTTTCCCCATTTCTGAGCGTCCGAACCCTATTTCGTGTCCCCTTATGTAGACGAGACGATTGATGACTGCGCATAACTCCGCGATCGACTCCTGCGCAAGTAAACTGGAGTTCATCCTCGGTTCGAGTTCTCCACTCTCCTTGTCAGGTCAGACCCACCAACTAGGTGATCGGTTATCACAATCCGGCTCCCGCGTGGGCTGCGATCTTGAGCCCAATTTTTGTCTCCCCCCCGTTCTCTCGTCCGCGCTAGCACTTTTTTAGTCCTGCCGCTTCGGGAAATCTAATAATCCGGGGAGCGTGATCTGGGATACATCGTTCTCCGTATTACTATTTGAGCAGCCGAGGCAGTTTACTCAGGCTCCCTTTCCTCCCCCGCACTGCGTCCTTCCATGACATCCGGTATTCTACAAGTGAGCTCTCTTTCGTCATGATAGCATCTGTTCAACTTTGCACTTACCTCTCTTTACGCAGGACTCACTCCCGTCCGCTGGAAGTCCTTCCACCTCTTCCCCCCGGTTCCGGCCGTACGCGAGTCCAAACCATCATGTAATCAAAAGCCGGTACATTACCAGCAACGACCCCCGTGGTTACATGTCAGTCACAGAGGACATCGACCCTCATTTTTCTGATTATGCACTGTACTAGCCCCGTTTACGAATACCCGCTGAATGGTCAATGGATCATGATGGACGTCGACGACGGGTATATACTCTGGACTGGCATCTGGAAAGGTGATTCACCCTTTATATTATGGGGCGACTCCATGCATGACTGTATGATTACCTTGTTGTACTTGGCAGCCTTAGGGAACTCGAAAGGTTCGCCTTCCTCCGGTTCTAGTTATGGAACCTGGCTCACACCTATCGTATGCGCAGCCGACATAGTCAAGATGATAGAGTCCCAACCTGATTTGGCCTCCCAAATACGGAGAGTTCGCGGTGGCTATCTAAAGATCCAAGGGACGTGGATGCCCTATGAGGTATTTAGTCCCACAAGCACACATAACTCGACCCCGCTGACGGGGCACGAATGCAGGTTGCTCTGCGTCTGTCTCGTCGGTGTGCATGATCGGTGCTTCATCTCGCGAGTAATCCTCTGACGCATTGTTACAGCGTGGCGTGGCCCATTCGCCATGACCTTGTGCCGCTATTTGGGTACGCGATCTGAAACAGCATGGTGTCTGTTCTTCTGAGTCATTCAATAACCTTTTAGACCCACCTTTCCCACCACCTGCTTGTCCCCAGAACAACCCGGATATGGCCAGGTTATTGCTAATGGTGGTGGTCGTCGCCGAGCCAGACGGAGTAATCATATCCAAAGCTCAGGAATGTTGTCCACGGGCACATCTGGCCTCCAGGCTGGATGGTCGATTATTTCTGGCCCAACCTACCCACATGAGATCACTGAGCCGTCGCCTCAAATTTCACACCAACAGGGATCGTCATTTTCTCAACCCGCATGGCCAACCCAGCATCAAAATGGCCCGTCGAGGCCATCCCCAACGGATGTGCTTTCCATTGATGGTGGTGTCGGCCGGCTGTCCCTGAATTGGGAGCGCAACCATAACACACGTTACTCGCCGTATCCCTCCCCATCACTACCTAACAATGCTTCTCTCACATCGAGCGTATCACCTCCGGTCACAACCTCTAGAAATCCTTTTCCTGACGGCCCTGGTCTGAGTGGATCGCGTCGTGCACCTATTCAGGACGAACCTATCACACTCCCTCCACTACACCCCTCACCTTCAGCACGTGTTCCGGGGCAAACTCTCATATCGCTCCCTCCCATATCTTCCTGGGCAGCTGCTCCTCAGTCCAATGATTCTAGAGCAGTTCTTCAGAGGCTGCGAAGTGAAGGTACCGATGTGGTTAGTTCCCCCTCCGCGTCAGAAGAACAGCTTGGGTATCAGCGGCGCTCGTCTTTACCATCAAATGCTCCGTAAGCTGGCGATTCAAGTCTTATCCGTCATCACTGATCTGTTCGCCTCTGACAGACATCTCGATTTAGAGCCTCATAGACCGTTTAAGCCCACCACGAGGGCTGAAACGCAACACTGGGCCTCGGAGCGCGCATGCTCTCGAGACAGTCCCCGATTCCAGACGCTTGCCCACCGCAGACAATCCGATTCAAGTTCGGCAGTTTCCTCCACATCGGCCTCATTTCTATCGTCAACTCCCGATGGCGTCTCTCCAAGCGATCCATCTCCAGTTTTACCACTTACCCCTCACACATCCACGCCTTTTCCGCCGGGACCACAAGATTCGCTCCCGTCTTCGTTGAAAGTGTTGTCAGGTAACAGTCGGACCTCTATACCCTCTCACACATACACAGACACAACGCGACCGTTGTTCTTCGACGACAGAGAAAAACCTCAGAAGTATGGACGCCGCAGTAGCGATGATCATCCATCTCCACAACAGCAGCTCCACAGAACGGAAGCCTCGCCTTCGCGTAAGCCTGCTGAGCTGCGGGATATATATGGCGTGAATTATTCGAACTCCCATCCTGTCCGTCCTTGGTAGAGCATGCCGCTCCTTACTCCCTACTATATGCATCGGAGTCTCGGAATTCCCGTCAACGCAGAGCTTGTACTCGTTACCGTTATCCATTAGAATAGAACACCCACTCACTCACTCACTCACGTACGTTGCTATCGGATTCTCATTCATATGTTGGCCATCAAAAATTTTTTTTTGTTGCGATCAGTGCTTACTTGCCTCGCATCACTTGGTTTTACTGACCTGAACGGAGCACACACTGGCACATCCTAATAGAACACGCCGAAAATTCATGTCTGGGACCAGGCGGGTTCTACCGCGTTCGGCGCTCAAAAAATCCGATCTGTTGGGAGCACTTCGACTTCGTGATCGGTGCTTGTTCCTACTCTGTCAAAACTCGTGGTGTACTCGAGGATGAGGAACCTAATTCCGGCCTCACGTCTGTCTCACAAGTTCCGGCTCTAGGTTTGGTCTCACCAACATCAAGCTTATAGTTGTGGTTGCTATCCCCTTCGACCACAACGTCACGGGATTCTCACACTGGCATCATGATGCATGTTGTTCCGTACTACGGACAAGTAAAGCCCAGTCAATTCCTTGTAAGACTTTGGGTTTTAAACACCGTATGCTTTGCACTGTAGACATTCTATCCTTGCTCATTGGAAAGAAAACAGAAACAAAGTTGTGATGTTTACTGCATTGACGAGACAAATGATTTTTTCTTCCCCGCCACCGGAGCTTAGCTTTGGTGTTTCAGCAGGTACCACCAACCGGACAAGGTCCTCGGCAGGCACAATAACCAGTCTGGTGGGCTAAACACCATGTATTAAACGCTTGCTTTGTGGGAATCTCGTCCTGGTGCATTTTTTCCTCCGTCACCAAATTTGGGACGTGTAAGGGCGTTTGGGAAGGTACCGAGAAGGCAAAGGCGGCCTCCTTGTTTCTGTTGATCAATACCATAACTCATTGGCGGGAGGCGTGGGCCATGCAGTCACGGTACTGGCAAGTAACTGTTGGATGCTACTGGCGCTACGCTGGGGAGGACCGGGGCCTAACACGGCAAGAATGGCTCTTCGGACCCATGTCTTGACACATCGTACACGTTCTCTACAACACTACGTGCGTTCCTGCTGGCATGGGAAGGACAGATTACGTCCATGGTGTGAGGCGTGCGCGCTGGGACATCCTTTCCTAGCGGCAAGGAGTTTACCCGTGAGGGTCAGCAGACCGGTGTGCGTGGAGAAACCGGTGAGAGTGCGCGCCGACTTGAGCACCCCTAATGACATAATTCGTGGCCCTTGGGGCGAGACAATCGCCTGGGAGGGGGGAGAAAGGAGAAAGGAGAGAGAAGTGTGATGTGGCTGCCAATCGTGTGTCCCCTTGTTTCCAAATCCCGCCCCGGTGACCATGATGTCCCGTCGTCCTCGGACGACACCTGACGACATTCGCAAGAAGAAGAGCCGGATTCCCCCCGCTTCCACATAGGTATTGCGGACATACAGAAGGTGACACGGCCACTCCCCTGCCAAGGGAATATACACGCACACTGTACAATGGAAGAAAGGTGAAGCACATGGCGTTTCATGGGACATAACGATAAAGTAGCTGATGTTATCGTTTCCCCTGTCCCACGTCCCGGGCCCGTCTCTATCAGCTTCGCCGCATCTACTCTTGTTAGGGCACGACATTATGACATGATACCCATGGTTCTCATACCATCCGACTCCGTTATGGCATTCGTTGTTTCAGAGGCGCCCAGTTGCATCCGTCTGACAGGTTCGAACAATTTTGTGGACGGGGGATAACTCGGTTCTAATTTCCAAGGGCAGAGGGAGAAAAGGGGAGATATCATTTGACGAGCGATGCGTACCTTCGGTCCTTCCATGCAACACGAAACACGTGTAATATTTATAGACATCACGTCCACGTCGTCCGTGAGAGCGGTCAAGTTTCCGAGGTCCGTGGCTGAGCGCTGAGCGGCGGCGCCGTTCATCGGTTCTCCCCCGCGGACGCCCGAGGCACCCCACATTTCTTCTGAGGGGCAGGGGCTGCTGATTGAGTTGGTTGAGACGAACCGCCAACGTTTGAACCGGAAAAAGCGTAATTATTGTTCGGTTTTCGAACAACAACAAAAGGTCGGAACGGGCACCCCGAATACCTCGCGTCTCGCATAGTTTCAGTAGGAGAGAGGTGGCAGTTTGTATCGCCTTTGATCCTAAAATAAGGAGCCAGAGAACCC
The DNA here is from genome assembly GCA_003316565.1 of Russula foetens. NCBI lineage: Eukaryota > Fungi > Basidiomycota > Agaricomycetes > Russulales > Russulaceae > Russula > Russula foetens. Next base: position 31,937 of record QFFA01003812.1, on the reverse strand, counting down.
CGTCTCAGCGGCATGAGCCGAGTTCGAGTTTAAGTGGGATGTGAAAGGGACGTACGGGGGTCAAATATTTTGTTTGCATTTAGAGGCGACTTGACTGTGGTAGTAATTGGCAAAAAAGGTCCCGAATGGAGTTGTATATTTCTCACCTAAGAGACGAAGGTACATTTCAGGATCCCTGGCTGCGGATGAATGATGTTAGCAAGTAAAAAAAAAAAGGTCAGTAGCGCGACGCCACCTCTGCTGCGCAGATCATATATGCGAATATAGGAACTTTAGTGTCTTTGGGGAGTCCCTGAAGAAAGGAGCCCCTGAATTCTAAAACCCTGCCCGATTCGCGTGAGCCAGCTAACCAACGATGACCGACAGCCGCTTGTAGTTAGGAGCAACGAACTGAACGTCTGAAACTGGCCCCGAATTTGGTCAGGTTGGATGTCTTTCAGCATAAAACACTATCGGGTTTGTCATTGAAGTTGGGTTATGAAGGAAGGGACATCTTAGGTGAAGAAGTAAAAACTGGTGAAAGGCATCATTTATGGGGGTATGGTGAGACCAGAACTTGGCGAACAAGATGCGCGCCATCATGGTCTAAATTCCGAGTCCTACATCGCGCTACAAGGTGATGATAAGTGGGTAGTAAGTTACACGGTACCGAAACCAGCCAATATTCAAATTAGGTTACCGGCCGGTCCGGACTCCGGAGACGCATGACCCGACCCGTTTTACAACGGAAAAAATACCAATTTGGTATTGACCTGAGGCTGTCGCTCAGTGGCGACCTCCCCTTCGACCCTGTTTCTCTTCCGCTCAGCTTTTTTCGGTTCTTCGGAGCCAACCACTCGCCTCGCACGCCCTCTTGAAGAGGAACATATACCCCTCACCCAACTTCGTAATCGGGTAGGACGGACTGTCAGTTTTGACACAAAGAAATTTGCCATGAAATTCAGGTATATCCCTCGAATCCTAAAACGTCGACTATCGTTCACTCACTGAACGTATTTTCTCACCCAGTTCCTCTCTCAAGTTCAATGCGGAGGTAGAGTGGTGGGACGAATACATTGCGTGCGTGCTTGTATTGGTCATCCACGTCAAGTGTTCGCGTTTACTGAGCTTGTCCTCATCCTAACAGATACGATGCCCTCAAGAAATACATCTATCATCTCGAGAAGCAAAAGCACGAGGCCCTCGTCCAGTCACATGATATAGAGTCAGCAACAGAACGGACATCCTTGGTTGACCGCGTCGAGCTGTTGCAAGACACTGATGCGGTTTTCAAGCCTCTCCTGGATGCCGAGCTGCGAAAAATCTCGTCTTTTTATGTTCTCCAGGAAAAGCAGTTTCTCCAAGAGCTCGTAGAACTGGAGGAACTCGTAAAGGAACAGGATGACATTGGCATGCTAGCAGGTCGGTTTTTCGGGGACAATCAATGGGACGAGGACGAAGATGAGGACGAGGACGATTGGCCAAGTACCGAACGAAGTCACGATCACCCCACTTCGAAGCGCAGAAGGCGAGCGTCTACCTCTGCAGGTCGTGCGATTTCACAGGGAGGTGGGTGGAACGCTTGTTGCAGATACTATGATACTACTTCTGTCGGACTGGACTTGGCGAAGATGACTTCGACCTGCGCTGCCGACGTGCACCACAGGCACAGGTGGCCAAGTTGTTCACTACAAATGCGTTTGAGAGGCGTCGGCATCGCATGACCTTCCCCAGCTCCCCCAGTTTCAGCCATATTCTTTGTTCGTTCATAGGCTAATTTCCTGGATAGCGAGCCGCGCTCGTCGCGTCAGCGTTTCGTCCACAGAGGAAAACCTTGATCTTGAAGCTTCGCTGGCTGCCATCCGTGTACCTCCGGGGCATTCCTTCCCTGCTCCTGTCCCGGAGCAGGAGGAACCCAGGTCCCAACCAAGTGTCGGCAGAAGCGATACCAGGAATGGGAGGGAGAGTTTCGGTCGTAGCAGATCTCCGACTGCTGCAGTGCGAGGGCTCGCGAATAAGCTTCGCAGTAGTATCGCTTCATTCGGTTCCCCTCATTCGCCCGCACCCGGCAGCAGCGAAACGATCTGGACCTCGAAGAAGAGCTTTGCAACCGATACGCAACTGTTATTCAAGCGCCGGATCACTAACTTGTACGTTCAAGTGAGCGCCCTACGCTCTTATGTCGAGCTGAATTATTCCGGATTTCGCAAAGTCCTGAAGAAGTAAGTCGTTTCCAGCACTGCGATCCTATTGTTAATTCTCTTCTTGATAGATACGACAAAGTTACTGAGAGCTCGGTATGCATACGTCCACTGCTAACCGGCCGCGTCTGAACTATTCTATAAGCTTAAAGATCATTACCTTCATGACATCCTTGAGCCCACACCTCCCTTTGACCAGGCGTCTCGCAGAAGGATTGCGGATGCCCAGTCAGCATTGTTACAGCTGTACGCTAAATGCGTTACGCAAGGTGATACAGCAGCAGCGCAGCGGTACTTGAAACTTCACCTACGCGAACACATTGCGTGGGAGCGAGACACCGTATGGAGGCAGATGATTGGACGCGAACGCCGTGGCGAAGGAGGAACGCCGCTAGGCGCACCGGTAGATACTACAGAAGAGAAGGCGTTTGAAGTGCGGACACGCGTTGGGCGTTTTCGTCTCAGCAGACGAAAGGCTTGGGTTGTCCTCTCAGCCCTTATTTTCTCCATGCTATTGAATGTACGGACTATCGAAGAGGAAGAAGCAAATCGGTGTTTGGCCATACTTGTCTTTGCCACCCTATTGTGGGCCACTGAGGTTCGTTGAGCCTCTTCACCATTCTCGTCGCTCACAGGTGGGATCCTAAGTCCATATTCTGCAGGCAATTCCACTTTTCGTAACTTCGATCATGGTCCCTGCCTTACTCGTATGGCTCAGGGTGATCCGGGATGCGGACACGGGTAAGCGGTTGAGCCCTGCGGCGGCAACTCGGCGAGTAAAAACCTGCTCCAGGCTGGATACCTGACGCTTATTTACTTGCAGTTGGACGTTCTCTGTGATGTTCTCGCCTACTATCATGCTTCTCATCGGTGGCTTTACAATTGCGGCGGCTCTTTCGAAGACGAACATCGACCGTGCGTTGATCACGCGCGTACTCAGTTTGGCCGGTACACGCCCTAGTGTCGTGCTGCTTGCCGTCATGGGTGTTGCATGTTTCGCCAGCATGTGGATCAGGTGCGCTGATTCACGGGCGCCCACAGTTTCCATAATTTTGTATCTTAACCTTATCCTCTCCCATAGTAATGTTGCCGCGCCAACGCTCTGCTTAACCCTTGTGCGGGTACGTCCGGGACTATGCTAGGATTCGCCTTGCGTCTCTCACGCTCTCGCCCACCTTATCGCAGCCAATCTTGCGGACTCTCCCACCAAAAGCACCTTTTGGACCCTGTCTCGTCGTAAGTCCCCCCCTCTATTGTTTGGTTCCCAAGCCCGATCCCCCATGTCTTGTAGCTCGCGATCGCTCTGGCAGCCAACATTGGCGGGCAGGCGTCCCCTATCTCGTCGCCCCAGAACCTGATTGCTTTACAAGCGATGCAACCACCGCTTGATTGGGGCCGCTGGTTTTTAGTTGCGATCCCGGTCTCGGCCGTCTCCATTGTGTTAATCTGGTTTCTCCTCCTGGTGTCCTATCGCCCGTCGCGCTTGCCTACAGGAGACGGCAGCCTCGAGATTAAGAGCATTCGCCCAACACGTGAACGCTTTACTATGAAGCAATGGTGGGTAACATTCGTATGCGTGGCCACGATCAGTCTCTGGGTCGTTGAACACGCCATCGAGGATTGGATCGGCGATATGGGCGTCATTGCCATCATTCCTATTGTCGCGTTTTTCGGATCAGGTGTCCTGAAAAAGGTGAAGAGGCATTTACCATTCTTCCTTCCTGCTACGTGCTGATATCTTCCTTTCCCCCGTAGGATGACTTTGAGCAATTTTTGTGGTCGGTCGTTTTCCTCGCGATGGGTGGCATAGCGCTAGGTAAAGGTGTCACGTCGAGCGGATTGTTAGACAAGATGGATGTCCTCATCCGTAAGCTTGTGGAGGGACGCTCCGAGTTTGGAGTGGTCGTTGTGCTCACCACTGTCATACTGGTAAGCTACGCTTGCCGTTGGATGCCAAACCCCACTGCCATTGAAATGTAGATTGTCTCTACGTTCATCAGCCACACCATCGCTAGCGTGCTTCTTGTTCCAATAGCAAAAGCGGTCGGGGAAAACCTTCCAGGCAATCAAGCAAATCTTCTCATTTTCATCACTGGGCTTGTCTGCTCCACTGGTATGGGAATGCCGGTCTCGGGATTTCCAAATCAGACGGCGTGCGTCCTTCTACTTTACTCCCAGGAATCTAACTGATTTTCCATCAGAGCAACCCAGGAAGACGAAATGGGCCAACTTTATTTGACAAACGTTGATTTCCTGAAGAACGGTGTGCCAGCTAGTGTCATTGCCGCCCTTGTAGGTTTTGTTCAACCGTTATTTTGAGAACCACTCACCACATGGTACGATAGGTGGTCGCATCGCTCGGTTATGCACTGATGAAGCTTATTGGGTGCGGGTTATGTTCCTTTGTTTTCTTTTTCCTCGATTCCTCCCGTGCAGAAGCACCAGCTCACACTGCGTTCAGGGTGGATTGACCCCACAGTGCTTGGAGTTTTGCGGCCTGAGAATGCCGCACTCCGACCTCGTTGGCGCATTCGGTTCCCGGGTTCTTAGCGCACGTCTCGCTCACCTCTTTAATCTATCCAAACATGATGTGTTCAGGAACAATAGAGTGTAAATGCCGAGCGTAACATCATGTCTAGACGACGCATGCAATAGAGTTTTTTTAAGGTGGGCAAACTTTGTCTTCGTAGAGCGCCCTGCGCTTTTCATATTTCCTACTTTCCCACTATTGTTCGCCCTCATTTCGATTTATGGACTTGCACATCGCGTTAGAAGTCCTTCTGAACTGCCGCCTATGATAACCTATTTTATCGAATCTCCACTTCGGGAGATAGTTCAATTTATTTTGACGTCTTTAAGGTATACTGTATCATCAGGTTATTGATTGCCCACTTGATGGCAACAGTCACGATATTGTTCAACCGACCGTGAGGATGGGCGGATGAATAGCAAGATGAGGCGGGTATCAGAGCAGCCTTGGCACTTTTTCCAGTCCCCGTGGTTCACGGCGCAGACCTTTGAGCTCGTTGAGAAACACGCGCCTGGAAGGCTAATATATGCCCCTTCAGATGCAGGCGCCAGGCCAGGGACTGATAGCGGTCGGCAAGACAGGTCCCGACAAAATTCGGGGTCTTTATTCACCCGAAAGTGGTGCGTACCAGTGGGGGTTTTCTGGTGCCGGGCACATGAAAATTCAAAAAAAAACAATGGAGGTGAGAATCCATGGCATGGGATTGCAATTAATCTGCCTCCGCCTCGTCCCAACCACGATTATTATCACGATTATTTCCCGAGCGGGTTACAGCGGTTGTCCGAGCAGTACCGTGATGGTAGAACTTGTGGTTGGATTGATACATACACACGTACCTGGAAGTGAGTAACAAAAGAAAGCCGTTGATACAAGCGGTAGAAAAACGTGTCCCTAGTAAGGGAAGGTGAATCCTGCGCTGTGGATTGAACTGAGGGCGGAGAGAGCACATGCATCACTGGCAGCTGCATGCGGACAAGTCGTTCACACTTTCTTCACATCTGCCGAGTTCCTCCACAGCGCCTGTTACGTTACGGTGATATTTGATCTTCAGATTGACCCAGGGTTATGGCTGGCATGCGAGGACACCCTGACCCGGCCACGGCTCATCGAGGGTGCACACAATAAATGGCTCACGTTACCGATGGTGTGGAGGTATGAGTGGGGTATCTACAAGGCAATGATATCGTTTCCTTAGGCTTACAGGATCAGCGATGGGAAGCAGTTAGTAGACCAACGTGTAAAATAGGGGCGTGGGGGAAAATCCGGAGGGATAGCTGATGTGCCTGTTTCTGTAATATTAATGTTTCAGTACGACAGGTCGCGAGTCGACGCGAGGTCCAAGCGGAGGTCTTTAACTGGACATTATCTATCAGGCCGGACCACACTTTGTACTTACGGAGCTCATCCAAGATACTGGTTTAGCGCTTCGTTAGCGCAAGGATGTGAAGAGCATCGACCCTTCCTGTCATCTCAAATAGAAGGATATGGCCGTCGAGATGCTCGGGATTGAAATCACGATAGTCAATTTACAACGGCGGCCTATCCATCACGCACGATTCAAACATGTAATAACGTTTATGCAAGTCAGGCTCTGTCGATGCCATGGTCCAATTTGAGTCAAGGACGTTCATCCAGCCACTCGGCGATGCGCTCCGCGAGTTCGCCTTTTTTTCCTGAAAGTGCTAAGCTTCTGCTTTTCAGGAAGTCCTAGAAGACACGAGTCACATTAATCACGCAGCGGGGAAGGAGGGTGCAGCGGCATACCTTCATTTGGTCAACGCGCAACTTATGGGGGCCACGTCGTCAGCTAAAGCAGGCACCCTAGGGTCCGTGCATGTAATACGCACCTGCATCAGGCTACCAGTTTCGTAACGACTGCGCACCTCCGCCTCGGACAAGCTGACATCCTACAACATGAGTCAGACTCCTGCAGACTTCGCTTGTGATGGTGGCCCAAGATATTCCTGGCGGGACTTACCGACTTGCGTTTCGAACCCGTTTGGGCGATGACAGCATCGGCGCTCTTGTCGTTCTGTAAAAGTTTCACCCACTCCCTGATCAATGGCCCCGCCTTCTTGCGAATCGTGTCGTTCTTTGGTAGGGTGTGATCTTCGAACGAACTAGGATCGAATTCCTCACGGAATGCGGTCGCCTCGAGTTGCGCATAGTGGAAGGCTAATGCTGACAAGGCGGTGCGCGTTAGGCGGCACCGGCAAGTGCGGACAGCACATACCGGGGTTAGGATAGGAGTCGGGCGGGTATGTACTATTCCTAAGAGCAAGCTTGGAAATGAATGATTTTGCTGCATTGACGAGTTCACCACTCGCTATGAGGTCAGTGCGTTGCTCAGCGAAAAGGGCCTACGATGGTGCAGAAGGATGCGACACTGACCTCGAAAACCTTCCTCAACAGGCGCAGTACGTATGTCATCAGCGAAAGGTAACGGGATCAAGTGAAAGCCACTAGGTTCGGCCCATCCCTCGCCATCGCCCTCCTCTTGAGGAAGTAGGGCGCAGAAACTCGGAGAAGTATTTCTCCGAGTTAACGCGCGCACGAGTCCAATTTTGCCTTTTTTTACCATGGAAGAGAGTAAGGCCGTGAAAGTACGCCGGCTGCCGGCATACATGTCCTCGTCCGGGAACACAAAGAACGAGTGCCGAGCGTTATCCTCGAACGCCAGCTCTGAAGGGTCTTTGAAACCAAGGAGCTTAAGACCTGGTTCGAGGTCAAGTGTGCGCAGAGAGCGAAGTTCTTCTGCCGTGTAGAAGACCTGTGTGAATATCAGGGGATGACAGGAAGCGTAGGGCGTTGACGGATCATGCATACACGCCGACCAGCGCGCACGGACCGCGTGCCGAAACCGTCCTCGTCCTCAGCTGTCGCACCCAGTGTCATACCAAATAGCACACCGCTCTTTTTGACCGCCGCCTCTCGCTCCTTTATTATATAGTCAAGTTAGGGTAGAGTCCATGGCCACTTAGGATACAAGCGGACACATACCTCATCCACATGCATCGTTCGACTCTCTACAACCTCCATCCTATCTCCCAGATCCACAAAGTATTTATAGGCACCCTTTTTCTGCTCGGTGATGAGACCATAACCCTTTATTCCGATGACAAGCCCTTTTGCAAGCTCGAATGGGATGCTGAAGAGAGCTCGTTTGGGAACTTCGTGAAACCGCATCTGATCAAGCAGCTCGCCAACACGAGAGATGGAAATCGCGGTTGGGAAAAAGTCAAAGTCATCATCGGTCGAGGCATCGGATATCAGGACGTTCTACCTCTGCAAATTCAGGACAGATCCGTAATGACAAAATAAGGCAATGTACTCACGGCCCAAAATTTATGTTGGTTAAACGGTTTGTTGTCTGCACTGATGAAGAAAGGCTCAACGCTCACACCGGCCTGTAACAGATCCTAGGCAAATCGATCATTAGATCTGATACGACCGGGAAACACTTGCGATAAGCTTTCAGCTCACTGTGAGGGTAGTTCGCGCAGACGTTATGAGTCGTGGATTGTGTGAGCCCTCAAGAGGGTCATCGTTGTCCGTTATGAGGAATACCCGTTTCGTTGCTAACTTTGGTGCTCTGCCAGAGGAACTAATAAATTGATGGTACGCAGAGAGGGGTGGCATCAATGGTACCCGTCACGGAGGACCCAGTTACAGCTCGTGAACAAGTCGCCTACGGGAATATGCTTATCCGTCGAGGGATAATCTTCGCTCAGGAGATCAGGGTTATCACGTGCATCTATGGGGAGTGAATATTATGGCGAATAAAATGGAGTGTGTGTCAAACCATCAATGAGTTGATTGAGGTCAAGAATCCTGGGTGCGTTGATGACGGACATAGGTTGGTAGACGTATGTTCCTTTCTTGATCTCTGAGCCTAGTCCACTTTCATTTCTGCGCACCTATGTGGCCCCACCATCACGGAGGGCACACACATTGTAGAAAAAAGAGGCGTACGGTGTTGTAGAGCATGATGCCAACAGAATCGTACGGACCGACGACGACCTTCCTCTTCTGTATCTGAACTGCAGCATTAAGGGCACTAAGGAGATGTGATGTCTTTGTGTTTTCGCAATTTGGGTCTTCACGCGAAACCAACATAGACTGCGAACAGTCTATAGCGAAGAGGATGACATCATGTTTCCTCTCAAAGTACTGCAGAAGACTGGTTGTGAGTCTTGTTGGTCACCGATGCATGAGTCCACAACGCGCACTGATATGTCTTGTAATTCCTCGTCCTCCTCTTCGTCGAGCTTGTTCCAGTCATCGTAAGGGGCCATCTTCTGTCACGGTGTGTCGCGTCCGAGTCCAGGCGCGGTGAGTATGACGCGCCAGCAGATCCATGATCACGTGATATCGGCTTTTCGGAGTTTGGCGCTGGTTGTCTTCGCTCACATTCACCTTCATCTCATCTCTCTCCACAATGAGCTACTCTCGCGCTATTGGCCTTGGGACTACCCTGAGGCGTACGGCGTTTACCATTAGACTTGGTACGATCTTATTATTTATCTCGTCTGGCTGTGACACGCTCCTAATGACTCTCATACCAGGCAACACCCCTGTTCTACGTTCTGTCATTCTTAAACGGTTCGATCAGCTTCAGCCCCAGGAAGGCCCACCGCTGACATTTAAATCCCATATAGCCCTGTCCAGACACAGTCCCTCAAACCTGATGAGGCTACGGTTATCTTAAATACTCAGCGTCTTGCACGCCCGTCAAGCCCACATTTCACCATCTACCAGCCTCAACTCACCTGGGTAGCCTCCATCGCCAATCGCGTCACGGGTGCGGGACTTTCAGTTCGTGCGTCTACTCTCCATATGTCCATCTCCACTTCAGCACTAACACTGGGTGCCGTGTGAGGACAGTGCTTTACGGTTTCTCACTCGCATATCTCTTTGCTCCTTCCACTTTCAGCAGCGCGAATATTATTGAGTTTGCTGCAGGCCTACCAGAGTGGGTCAAGGTGGCTGAAAAGACGATCCTCGCCGCACCATTTGCCTTCCACTCGTTCAATGGCTTGCGTCATCTCGCATGGGATACCGGAAAATGTCTGTCTTTCTCTGCACTTTTATCTGTGGTGAATTGACGCTGACCATTGGGAACAAGTCCTCTCACTCAAAGGCGCATATCGTACAGGCTACGCAGTCCTTGGTGCCTCCGCCATTACCACGGTGGCACTCGTATTGCTTTAGCCATTCGACTTAGTGTTGCCTGTGTATCAATTGAATAGATGAATGATGAAACGTCGACTCGACGAAAGCAGGTCGTCCTTCATTTAGCCATCCCCACCGAAATTTCGTTGAGATTTTGAGATTGAGGTGACTTGACTTTTTTTTCACCTTCTCGCAGTTGCATTAGTATTTATCCAGCCCTCGTCGAGTCTCTTTCTTCACGGGTTTATGCAGTGTTCCGTGACTAGTGCAGAGGTTAACTGAAATTTTGGATGTCTAGCTTCACTGAGGGTGATATTTTAACGAATGAGTGCGTCCTTGGATCAAATAAACCACTTCGCATGGCCTGCCTCGATGGACCCCACGATTATGCTATGTGAGGTCTGGATCAGGTCCAGGTTTAACGTGGGCACGTGGTGATGCATGTAGGAACTGCTCAGCTGGTCGGGGATTGGAGACATCAGGCTCGTGCATGCACTGGCGCGTTGGCAGAAAGACGCAGTGATAGCGGAGGAAAGAGAGTGGCTTTGGGCCCCAGGGAAGAGACTACCTAAACACTTTTTCTTTGGACTGTGTTGTTGGAATACCAGGGCGTTCGTGGACAGCGCCAATAGTAGCGATATGGTGATATTTTACACAAGCGTACCATAATGGCAGGGAACTACAAGCAATCAACATCGTGACTTGACTCTCACCAGGTAGACAGTAGTATGATTTGGATATTGTCAGAAGTGCAGACTGCGGTCAACACCTTTAGTCGTCTCGACCGGCGTCATTGCGAAGGGAGACCGGAGACCTCTCCTCCTTTTAACTCCACGAACAAAAGCGCGTTTCGGTAATGCTGGTGGGCGCGGTTCAAGAGCTTCTCTAGTACGATCAAAGCCTGAAGACGATGATACGTCGATCAGCCAAATGAGAGCTACCTGGCCTCAAACCCTGATGAGGAGTATGAAACACAGCCGCGGCGTGCGGAGACATGATGCATGACCACTTATCTATTCATACACGGAGAGATGGCGTATACAGTAACAAATCAGTGTTGTGCACAGCTGATGTACGATATCATCAACGGCTGAACCGCCTGAGGAACAATGTACGAACAAATCGTGAATAGCAAATGTTAGACATCTAAGCAGAGGAAATTAACTGATTAAGCTCCCCGTTGTCGACCATCTCTTGAACAATGTCTAGTCCTCCGACAAATTCGCCCTTGACAATAAGTTGCGGGAATGTGGGCCAGTCATTCAGCTTCTTGAGTCCTGAGACGAGAATCTTTTTAGTAAACGTAACTGCGGGTGCTTCGCGAGACAAGTATACCTTGTCGGACTGATTCATCGGTGAGTATGTCGAAATGTGCAAAATCAATTTTATGGTCGCGCAGTAGGCCACAAATTTTCCGTGAAAAGCCACAGCGCGGAACATCGGGCGAGCCCTTCATGAAGAGAACCACCTTTGACTGGTTCATGAGCTCACGGAGGCGCTTTTCAAGGTCCTCAGGGGTCTCCATCTTCTCCACGGGTGGTGGAGGTGCAGGGGAGTTGTCTGAATGAGAAAGTGGGGTGGTGAAAACGGACGGGGACAGATGCTTCGCGATGGCCTCGGTGAGTGCGCGGGCATCTGCACCTGAGATACGGGCGAGTAAAGTGTGACCCTGTGTTGTTTGTTGGGACCAGGGTATGAGGAGAACGATTCCCGAAGAGGAAGTAAACGTGTAACGTACCTGAAGGACGATGAAGGACGGAACACTCTCGATATCAAAGGATTCGGAGATTTCGACCTGTTCTTCTGCTTCGATCTGGAGAGAGAGTAATTGTTTGTACTTTCTCGAGAGCTCAGCAACGACCTCGGTCATCTGCTTGCAGGGTTCTGCCCATGGAGCCCAAAAATAGAGGAGAGAAACACGGCGGAGATCTTTCGAAAGGAGTTCTTTAAAGTGATCTGAAGATTTAACTTGGTGAAGGTTTGCCAGTGCATCCATTTCCGAAAGGTAGTTTTATGGGTGGCGAGGCGGATGATATAGACAAGGACCGCGGCGCCTTCCGAGTCAGGACCCTCGCTCACTCTCATGCGGTTTCGCGCTACAGTCCAGAATGTGCTCACCTTTTATCGTCGGTCATCCTATTTACACTCAATAAAAAATACTTGACTCGTGGCCTTAGGTCTGATCCAAACAGTTGAGAAACTGCAGAAGAGATGTATCATCAAGTTTAGCGAGACTGCTATGCGCATCATTTGCAACCAAGAGCAGGGCGGTGTTCAAATCTGGTCGTCCGTCGCTCTTTCTACCTTCCTCTCCTTCATGACTTTTTAACAAAAATCTAGGAAAATCCGTGTAGACGCATTGTTCACAGACTATCGCATTTTGTCCCACTCCAATAACGAGATCACCCTCAACTTGCCGACCGATGCACTGTCCACGGTGCTGCGCTCCGCATCTGCCGACCACACCGGGGCTAACGAAGTCGTTATGAAACTCGCGAAGAAGAACAGCCTTCCCGTCTTGAGCTTCGAAATCTTTGGTACAACCCACATGGGACGTAAGGTCAAGGTGGCTCATGACGTGCGCATTGAAGTGATGAAACCCGCGGATGTGGCACTGCTCACTGAACCGCGTTGCCCGGAACCTGATGTGCGTTTTTATCGCGTATCGAGCAATAGAATTGCTCTAATGGAGGCCTCAAATTTATAGGTCCAGATCATGCTCCCGCCTCTCGCCAAAATGCGCACCGTCGTCGAGCGCATGCGTAACCTCTCGGACGTGATAGCGGTGCGGGCCAACTCCTCTGGCTGTCTGCAACTTTCCGCGAGCACTGAAGTCGTTAAAGCGGACATCACATGGAACAGTTGCACACACCCTCGGATAGGTAAGCCACCGAGTTGTCCCATGGCCCTTGTTGTCTACGCTTCCCATATTTCTTTCGATCCTGTAGCTGCGGATGGTGCGTCACAAATCAACGACGAGGACGAGGCAGAGGGACGCGAACGGCCGGACCCTAAGCAACTCTTCAGCGTTCTCGTTCACACTCGAAGCTTCTTGAAGTTCTTGAATGCGCATGCTGTATCTAAAACAACCATCGCATGTACGAATGGGACATTCTTTTATCCATTCCGTGATGACAACTTTGGCCTTGTAGGTCTATGCCAAGGACACTGTCTGATTTCATTCGTGTATATCGGGGATTCGGCAGACGTGGGCGGCGTCCTCACGTTTTACATCCCCTCCGTGCTAGACAACTGATATGGTGCAAGATGCGGCCATATATCATCCCGCATATCTTGCGCTATATTTACCTGATTTTGCTCAGATTTCGCCTCGAGAAACAGAGGATAGCAGATAAAACGCAAGAACCATCCTCACAATACGTTACTTGAGTGTAGATCGACCCGTTGTCCACCCTCCGAAATGCCGTTTTTGTCAAGTATGAATGTGCCCGCATGAGCTGGTAGAAAGCGCAGCGGCGATGATGAAGGAGAGTGTGGGGTGGTTTTGAGAGATCAAGCTATCAGGCTTCGATCAAGGGGCCGTCTCCAGAGATAGATACTGGGCCCCCTCTGATACACCTCATGTCCATCCACCTGGGACTCTCAGTCTCGCCAACTGGGCCATCATTGGCTCCTTAGTTTCATCAATCAGACCACGAACCCTTTCAACGAATTTCAGGCTTTCGTATTGTATCCGCCTTCTGGGTACTGCCCTCCAACCATGACTATAGTCACTATATTCAGAACCTGGGATGGACTGTTTGATTGTGGAGCTAATCCTCGGCTTAGTCGGCTAGAACAAACCGAGTCAATCAAGGCCCTTCAGCAAAAAACGTCGATGATAGTCGTTGCGTGAAGGGTTGAGGACGTTGAGACGTCAAACGACCAACATGATGTGGAACTTGAAGATGGCATGATACCGAACATGCCCACGTTGTCAAAGTCAATGTGCAAACCTTCATGAAACGACAAATACTTAACCGGAAAGGCCAGATTTCTGCACTGCCATTTTTGTCTAGCTTAGTAGGAATGATAGTGTGGTGGATCATGATCAGGCGACGATGATATGACTGGGTAATTCTTAGAGTACAGTTGACAGTTGCGCCATCATCCAACACGGGACTCAACACCACCTGCCTGCGCGTTGTCTCAGCCTATCGAAGCGTAGGGGCCATCATCCTCATGACAAGAACCAACATCCTACTTTGTTCAACTGCGATGTTAATCGTCCTTCTTCTCCACGTCCCTCACTGCGGGTAACATCGCAAATCCGCTCAACGGAGAACGCGGGGTAGGCGGGAAGTGGTTGTATGCGGGTGTGCCTTGACCAGGCACAGGCGAGCCAACTGTAGCCGATGTGCGGGTGCTACCTGGTGGACCGGGGCTGAACAAGTTAGGGGACAGGCCAAGTCCTGAAGTGGAGCCTTGAGCTGCGAAGCCAGAAGTTGGCGGCGTACGACCTGACAAGGGCGGTGGCGCGACAGGAGAATAAGGGGAGTAAGGTGGAATGGGGGAACCGACGGGGGAGCCGGCGTAACTGGATCCGCTGTAAGTCGAGCTGTACGGTGATCCGCCGCTGCCTTCTGCCCAGGTTCCAGGCCGCAACGAGGCGTTGCTCGGGCGTGCCCGGAGGGAAGCGCCAGTCCATTTATTCCGTATGCCCCCGCCACGCACGGAATCTGGCATGGGCGCGATACTGTCGGTGTCATCTGGTCCTGCAACGGCAGTAATCACGCGATCTGTCGCACGTAGAGCCCAGGATGCGCAGACGAATACGCCGCCGACAACCCCAACCCATCTGTTTGGGTATGAATCAGAGTTTGAGAAGCCAAGAAGGGGATACAATTGTACCGAATAAAGAATTGTCCGAGGGTGGTCGTACGTTGGATAATAGTGAGACGGACGGGCTCAATATCAAACTTGAAAAAAATTCCCGGGATGCCCACGTTGTGACTAACTTTCCGTTCATAGTGTGTCACACTGTACTGGTTCGTGTGTAAAGGCTCAGAGCGTGGCGCGATGTATGTTGTTGGGACGACTCGAAGATAGTATTGATACGCAACGAAATCTGCAAATTGTCACACGCGTCATGCTGAATATAATATATAAACAGCATACCATCGTGTGTGACCTCAAAAGAGTTGTCAAGGGGTTGGGTAATCTCTGGGAAATGCTTGCCAAAAGAAAACTCAGTGATGACGTGGGAAAGGTTCATGACTATGAAAGCTCATTAGAACGTGGAACAAACGGCGGAAAATGATACACACGGGTGTGGTCGACATGAACGTTGCTACTGTAACCATGACCGAGGGTAGTGATGTGAAGGTTTGCTAGTGGGAGGTCGTGCATGGATGACGAGTGGGGATGAACAAACGGGGGAACGGACCTGTAACTCTTTTGACAGTGAGCGACCCATATATGCGGCATGCACTGCCGTCTGGTACATAATCATAGGTAGGTTTGTACAAGTCTTCCGAGCGACGGAACAGGCCTGAGAGAAGCCCGCGCGACTTGCGGGACTCGGCAATAGCTTGACGCGCAGTGAGTGCCTCCGCGTGTTCTCTAGAACGGAATCGATGAGAGGGGTTCACCAGGAGTGGAATGGAGAGAGGGTGTCATAATTGACTCACTTTAGTGCGGTAGCTTGTCCAATGTCGAACAAGGTCTACATCAAGGTCACGCAACTGGTGCAATAAGAGAGGAGGGTACTCACGCCGTCCCTATGGAACCCCTTACTGAGATATAATCTATCTCCAACGGCATCACGCAAGTCGACAGTCAGGTCTAAGGTAGGGCGGTCAGTAATTACCTCAGACCTTGTGTGGGGAAGGACAGAGAACGGGATTCGCACATCTGCATGGCATGTTGACTATCAAGTCGACGTTGACGTCCATGAAGCTGGCGGGAGTATGGTCTACGCCAAACTCAAAGTCTGGCCAGCCCCAAATAAACTCTCCAATATCATTCGCTACGAGAAGAAAGGCAATGAATGCAATGAAGAGCGTAAGGAAACCCCGCTCGCTCGAGCGGCTGCGATAGGTTGAAGGAAGTTTTGGGAAAGCATCAAAGCTCTTGAGGGGTGTGGGTGCGACCGCATCTATCTTGTCAAGAAGGGAGAGTTCTTCCTGCGAGTCCATTCTTTTCCTCTGGCGAGCCACCACGAGTTGCTACTTACAGTGCTTGGTCACGGTAGAGTGGGTGTAGTAATGACGTGTTTGGACCCCGGAACCAGCTCGAGTTGTTGACAGTAGACCTTCTGACACCCCAACCTCGACCCCGATGGGTAAACTTAACATCGCACACCACAAATCGTATCATCCCTATCGGCTCGATAACATCGAACGTGTCCGTCGTGATGAAGCCGCAGCGAAGAGAAAACATGCAGAGGATGCAGATCGCGCTCTCGTTGCAGTACGTCTCTTCTCCACTCACCTTGCCTGACGACGACTCGTTTCTCTTCTCTAGGATGCAGAATCCCGTCTGAGCACGCTCCGGGCTCGTGCGGGTATCAATCCACCCACAACTCCTCCACACAGTGTGGGTGTAGATGCCGCGGCACCTATAGCCTCAGGGTCTGACATGAATTTGAGCAATGGACACATCAACCTCTTTGCCGATCTTGAGGAGCACACTGCAGCTCTCGCTGCACTCGCCTCCAAGTCTAAGCCTGCAATGACCGATTCGGACCACGGTGTGCCCCTCGCGCCTACGAAAGAAGATCTTCACCCGTGGTACTCGGCCACTCGCACCAGCGGAAAGGATGACAAAACAGCTGAGGCGAGAAGGTGAGTCCCCATCCCACTACGCCCCGCAGCTCGTTTCCCTAAGCCATATTCTTGGTCGTCAGACAGCGAGACTTAGCACGCCAACTCAAGGCCGATCCGATCTCCTCTATTCCTTCGCATCTCAAGAGGCCGTCGCGTGCGATGTCTCCACCTCAGTCACAGTCACACTCCCCACCACAACAATCATCGCAACCAGCCCCTTCTTCGGCCTCGCGCGAAGGCCGCCTCGCCCGAGAGTCGGTCGAACGGGCACGCGCGCTGGCACTCTTGCGGCGCAAACAACGGGAACGTGAGCACGCGGAGAGTGCCACGGCGACGCCAAGCACTGTCCACGGTGGCAATGACGGCCCGGGCTATGTAGACGTTTTCAATCGACGTGAAGTGGAGGATGCGCATCGTGGGCGCGACCGCTCGTGGCGTCACCGCCCCTGGGAGGACGATGGCGAAGGCCGCCATCGTCGACGGCGCTGAGGAGTTGTCGACATTCTTTGTTGTATTACTATCACTCGGATATACACAATTACCTTGGTTGCATTTGATCAACTATCAAGCTCAATGAAGACGAACCAGCACGATTTCGGCGATCTTACCTTACTCCTGACCGGATTAACCTGCAGGTCTTCGTTGTTTTACATCCACCTACGATCCAAATCGGTGAACTTTATGAAGGCCAACTTCACGTACAAGCGCAGAAGTATAATAGTACAGTACTGCGAAGCTGTACATCCAGTCTATCACCTCACAACTTTCCCTGTGCCGGGGGTTCGCGCACACGGACAACTGCCTTACCCCATGTCCTGCGATGCTCAAAGTCATCTAGACCCTTGGCGAGCGTGTCGAGCGTATATTCCCCCGTGAACAGGATCGGCCTGAGCTTTCCCGAGGAAAGCAGCGCCGGTAACCCCTGCCATACCTCCCGCAAAGCGCTTTGGGCTTTTCTCTGAGTAAAGAGAAGGTGAGTGCTCTCGTAGAGTCCATTCAAACGACCGACGTACAAGTGTACAGGCCCCAAAAAATGCCGACAACGGACGCGTTCTTGAGAAGGGCGAGGTTGAGCGGGAGCTGATGACGACAGGTCATGAAATCGGAGATATATGCTCGGACGATCAGGGCCACTTCTTTACAGTACTCTCTACAACAGGAAAGTATGCGTACCTGCTCGATCACACCACCCGCAAAGCCGACAACAAGCGCGCGTCCGCCCCAAGCAATACACTTGAGCGCATCTACAGAACCATGAATATTTGGGACGTGTAAGTATGACTTTGTATTCTGTTTTTGGGGCACGAACCTTTAATCTTCCTGGCTGGATCATATACCACGTCGACGCCGCGCCCGCCAGTGATGTGCGTGACGTACTTCTGCCAACCGTCCGTTGTGTAGTCGACTTACAACGTCTGCACCGCCCACCACGCGAGCAACCTCAAGCTTGGAGGCGCTGCAGCAATAACACGGGCGCCAATCGCTGTACGATTTACAGGTTTAAAGAGAGAAATGGACATAAAGTTTGTTGGTGAGGGGTGAATGGACGACGGTGTGGGTCTACAGTACCTTTCGCGATTTGGATTACAGCTATGCCGACACCCCCGGCAGCGGCTAACACGAGGACCCATTCGCCTGCACAGCCCTGTTCAGCATGAAAAAAAGGCCTTGAAAGCAGAAGGGGTAGGGGTCAGGGAGATGGTGACGGGGACGCCGATGTCTGAAAAATCCGATAAGCACTGACCTGTCTGCAACTTTGCGCGTCCTACGAGGGCTTCGTGACTCTTGTCCATAGTAGAGCCCTGTACAACACCGCTTATCTGCAGGTCGTTTATGACGAGAAAGATGGGGGACATACCAGCACCTTACTCTGGCTTCGCAACTACGCGTTCTGCCAAAGAGCCTTGCGTACTCCCGAACGATCCCCTCGCTTGAATGGGCTCCCGGCTGGTGTAGCCGCTACTGTCCCTGCGAACTCAGTGCCGAGAATGGACGGGCGTGGGGGCTTGGTTTGGTAGCGGCCTTGAGTTTGGAGGATCTGAAAGTAGTTTGTAGTTGGTGTAGCGAACGGGGACTCGAGTAGGGTACATACGTCAAGAAGTTTAGCCCAGCACTGTACACGTCCATGAGCAAGCTATCTGAGTCTTTCTCGAGGACGGGGTCCGGCACGTCGAGCGTGAGCGGGATCTTGGAGTGATGGACATACTCGGAAATCACGAATGCCTTCATCACCAATTGACTTTGTAAGTTGTCCAGGGACAGAGTATTGAGAGCCTAGCAGGGGTTCATATTTGTCCTTCGGCACATTCATATGGTCATGGGCGTGGAAGGTACTCTCGGAATTCTGTGTCCAAGGTGCAATCAAGAAATGGGATAACGAGAGGAAATCCGCATTGGTTGTTGTGTTCACTCTTCCCAATATATCTGGAGAATAAAATAACAGAATAATATTCAACTCAACTCTCTTTCTGCATAAGTAACAACGGGTCGTGCGTCAACGACCCGAAGCACATGCGGGAGAAGTGATAACGTAAATAAAGAGAAAGGAATTTCGTCCATGTGTAGTGTACAACACCACAGGAAGATGTGGGTCACCTCATTCTACATATACCGTCCATCGGAAAGCGATGCATATATTGTATTAGGACACTATGCCATGCGTTCAACGGTAACTGGGTGGCGGCGAGAAGGTACGGGTTGGCACAGACTCGAATCCAGTCGTCGGGGTTGCGTGAGGGTTGTTGAATTTGAATGACTGCGCAACATCCAATCCTGGCCCTACTTTGCCCGACATAGTGCTTACAGCAAAGGCCTCCGTCTGGTAGGTCACGTATTGCGCCGTCGTACTCAACGGTGAAGATTGCGTATGGCCAGAACGGGGTGACTGTTGTGGTAGCGGGATGGACGAAGTAGGAGGCGCGGTGGCGTGTGCGTACTCCGTTGAGGGAGAAGACTCCGGAGGAGGGATGGACGCTGAGGCAGGCACGGGTATGGTGGCGGGATATGGTGGCCGTGACATCTTGGGCGTGTGAGCGTTAGTCCATTCGTCCCCCAAATCTCTGGACGACGTCACAGCCGCTGCAGCGTTAGGCGATACATATAGCGACGACGGTTTAAATGATGGAGGTCGTGGACGTGGGGCATGGAGGCGAGGGTCAGGTGCATAGCCAACAGCTTGTCCCCTCTCGTCCCATCGTTGATGGACAGACTCGTCAGAGCCAGGGTCCCGCTCTGGATCATACGGACGTAGAGGAATATCCGATTGAGATGAGTTTGGGTTGAACGCCGACACACTTGATACGTCATGGCGATGATATGGCCTTGTGGGCTCCATCTTCGCCTGCCTAGATAGCACATGATGTCAAGTCTCAGGATAGATGGCGGACAAAAGTGGAATGGACGCACCGGGCCTTACGGCGATCATATATCACGGCGGGCTTGACACGATTGAGTTCCCGGTAAATATACCATGCAGCGAGGAAAGTGACAATTGTGGTGACCGCGATTAATGAATAACTCGCTATACGCTGGGGGGCAGTCTCATCTGCGGGACAATGAGCTTGGAAAGTACCAAAGGAGGCCTACAACGCACGCTTTCCCGCGCCTTCGATAATGACGCCGATGTACACCGTGGCGAATTGCTTGGGTAAAGATAAAAACGCAGCAAGAGAAAACGTCCACACGTTCATGCCGCACGAAGCGAAGACGGCAGTGGTAACTTATGAATGAGATGAAATTATGCCATTCTCGAACGGGAAGCGAGAAGAGAACTCACAGTGGCCTGGAATGGCACTAAAACGCGCGATGAGGGCTATTTTGAAGCCGCCTTCGCGGACGACCCGTGCAAGGCAGCCATATTGAATATTTGTCTTTTCAAGCTTTTCTCCACGCGCACGACAACAGTACTTGAAGGCACTTCATATAGGCACACATTAGATATTCTATGGTCAGCTTGCATTTCGAAGGATGTTCATGACGCACTAAAAATTGCCCAACTCTCCGAGAAACGTACCAGCTGCAACGATCGCGAATCCCATCCAAAGGCCCCAAACGATGCCACATAAGATGGCGACGATTTCGTGACCGAAGAGCTGCGGAATTGATCGTCAACGAACGGTAGAACCAAACAAATTGGGGGTTATAACACACCGGAGGAAATGATATAATGAAAAGGATCGCTATTGGAATCGACCAGCCTCCAGGAAGACTAGTAGACGAGAGGGTCGTGATCAGGAGGATCGGTAGGAATGATAGAGAGAAGCAAGAGATGTCCAACGGGCAGTTCAATCGAGAAATGCCACGGCAAATCATGGTCCGAAGAGGAACAGGGGGGGG
>QFFA01003812.1:0-10942 GCA_003316565.1 Russula foetens | reverse complement strand
GGGGGGGGGGGGGAGATATGATGCACACGAAAACCGACCTTTTGATCCAGTGGGCCGGAGGGGTGAGCTTCTCAACGATTTGGTGATGGAATATGGTGACGAGTGCGGTTACCACAACGAGGATAATGGCGATCACATAATACCCTAATAGGTGATTAGCCATAGCCATGAGTGGGACATGAACGACGGGACTTTACGCACATAACCACTCCCGACGTAGCCAAAATCGCCAGCTGGAAAGCGTCTTCCAATCGAATACACTCCCGCGTGCAAGCTCTGCTGCCTCGCTGGGGGTGGGGCTAGGGGTGCGAGATATAGGGTCTGGGTTGAACTCATGCTTCCCAGGGAGGGTGGTTGAATAATCAGAAAAAGAATATTGTGATGAAGAGTTGTTCGGTGGATACATGTAAGGACTTTCGCCAACTTGGAGCCGAGGGTTGCCATATGCCGGATATGGGTTGGACATGGTTGGATATCTGGTGGAAGGGAAAGAGAAAAATAAATGAAAGACAAGAGAGGGGGAGTTGGACTGATAGGAAAGGAAAAGGGCGAAGGAGGCCGGTGGTGGCAACCCCTTGAGAGTTGAGTTGAGACGATAGAGAAGGGACGATCAGGTGGTGAGGTCACCACCGTCCTTATTCGCAACGAGCAACGAGCAATGAAGGCCCCACAATAGGCTGTCTTTGTAATACCATTTTAACAGAATTATAAGTGGATTATAACCACTTTATTAATCTGGTCCACCAGTTATAGTAACTTAAGGGAATTATATGGGTATTATTGAGGCTCCTAACTGTTGCTCGATGGTCATCACCTGACCTTCCCACGCTGTCAGCCTAATCATAGTGGGTCATCACATGTCTGACTGACTATGATTAGGCTCAAAACTCCATTTTGCCAACACTGGCATTAATTACTCCCCCAAATACAGTAGAATCAATTTTTTTTTGAAAATTCTAAGTTAACTTCCACCCTCCTTTGGCATCATCTGAATGATATGACCTCACTGTCTCCCACATCAAGCTTATCATTTCCCACAATGAGCTTATTGTCTCTGACAGTGAGCACAGCAACTCAGACTTTTCTAAATATTTTATATAACATATATACATCATTCAAAGCAGATTATAATAATGAGTAGAATATGAATATAACAAAAATAAATAGATTATTAAATGTTTTTGTGCCTGCATCCCCAGAAAACCAGAGCCATTTTATTGGGTCCCTCCTAGTATGTCATTCCTCTCAGCAATCTCTGAATGACATGACCTTGCTGTCTTCCATATTGAGCTTATTGTTTTCCATAATAAGCTTATTATCTCCAACAGTAAGTACAGTGACTCATACTTTTCTAAATATTTTATATAATATATATATATATATCATTTGAAGCAGATTAATGTGTAAGGAGCTAAGTCTTGAAGACCTAGCAGAGTGAGTTTGATAAGAGTAGTTCTCGAGGTATGATGAGAGGCCATGTTTCTAGGAGAATAGAAATGTGTGAGGATGAAAATGAAAAATGCAAAGATATTAGCATGTAGAGTAGTAGATTGTCAAGTTGGGGCAGCAGAGAATGCTGGAGCTAGGGGGGTAGGGTGAAGGCAGTTGGAGGCAGCAAGTTGAGAGTGGCAGTCAGAGGTGGCAGGTTGAGAGTGACTAAGCAAAAGTAGTAGGCAAGATTGGTTAGCAAGAGTAGAAGATAAGAAATCAAGCTGAGAGAGCAAGACAAACAGCAGTATGGCAGGCTTGCTGGTTGTTAAATTAGTTACATAGAAAAGCATACAAATTAAGAGGAGAAGAGGAGTGGGGCTATCATTGCCTGAGTTGTTGAGGCTATGCTCAAGGGCTTTTATATACACAATCATTACTACAGGTGGTATTATGACTTGCTGCCTTACCTTTTCTTCCTTTCCACCTTTCCTTTCTTTCTATTACTCTTGTATCCCTTTGTATCGTTCCCCAACATATTGACTGCACATTCTGTACCTTGTGTCCCTTATCTCTGACTCATTACTATGTATTGACTGCACATTCTGTACCTTGTGTCCCTTATCTCTGACTCATTACTATGTATTGACTGCATCAGTAAAACACAACTTCTGTCATGACTCGCTCCCCTTCGTTCCTCCTTTATTTACTTTCTATGTTCTTCTCTCTCCCTTTGTATTGCTCTTGTGTCCTACCTCATTCCCAACATGTTGTCTGCATATTCTGTACCACGTTCCCCTTATCTCTGACTTGTTCACCTTATGTTTACCTTGAGGCCCCCTGTATATAAGCACATGTGTCTCATAGGACAAACTCTAAGCTTGTTCTCTTGTAGAATTCAGATGTTTGTCCTTTTCTTGAGTGCGTGTGATCTTCAGGAATCTAAAGACACTCCCAATCACTGTGGAAATGACTTATTTTCCGGTAGTAAATCTGAGCCGAAAATGTCATGTAACGACATGTTAAGCTGACTTATCGAAAAAACCGGGCATAATCTGACTTTGAGACAAGATGACATAATTTGGACTGAACACTTTGGCTTTTCTGACTCAAACCAACATCATCTCAACGGTGTTGACAGATAATCCATAGCTTTTCTACCCTGTCCTTTTCATCGTGTGTTCATACTTAATCTTACATTAAACCAACTTGCATTTAATGTCAAGCTGATTAGCGTGGTCTTCTTATGGCTAGCTTTACTTTGAGACAATGTGAGCTGCTTTTTTTTTCTTCAAGTCGTTTGTCTCTAACCAATGTCCATCCCATCATCATGCCAGTCCTAGTAGATCCCTCTTCATCCAACATCAAAAGGTTACAGATTCTATGTCTTTTCTCCAGCGAATACCCAGTTGCGTATATCTGTCAACCCGGTTTCGACAGATGAAGTTGTACGTTATTTATTTTCTGTTGCTTGCATCGGTGCTCACTAAGTATATCAGTCCATAGATATCATCATCGTGCCCAATGCTAACATCTCAACCCCTTTATCGTTAGGTCAGGGACCACCATCAGTACTAGTGCCTCACTCTAATCTACGCCGACCATCAAGGCCTATTTCAAAGCCTCCGGAAGCACCAACTTGTCCCATGGCCCCCACCTTGTTGTCAAATGAAGGGCCAACCACTTCCCAGGCACCAAGTTGCCCCACTGCCCCTGCTTCATCATCAAATCAAGGGCTAACCACGGCCCAGGCTATGGACCACCTTCTCCAAGTCATGCCTTCTCAAATCTGGAGAGATTTGGAGGCTTGGTCTGAGACAGAGCCAGAGACCGATGAGGATGAGATTCAAATGAGGCGTAATCAGCTTGTACGTCCATCTATATCATGCGTATCTCTGTCCTCATTCATGGATAACAGGAGGTCGAAGCAGCAAATAATAAGGTATGTTTCCTATTGCATATACCGGTACATGACCCATCTAATAATTGTTAAATATGTACCTATAGAGAAAGGCAGAAGAGGACAAGTCAAAGGCATCAGCCTCGAAGTGTGCAAACCTTGAGAGAAAATAAATGGGTGTTTCCCATCTTACCATTGTGGGTTGGTTGTCATCATGGGTCTATCATCATTGTATGTTGGTCATGTTGGTTGTGGGTTGGTTGTTGTTGTATGTTGGTCACCTCTTGGTTGGTGGTGTGTCTTGGTCGTTGTTGTTGTATGTTGGTCGCCTCTTAGTTATTGTGTATTTCTCTCATCATGTCAAGCTTGTCATCATGTTTTCCCTACAAAGAAATGAAATAAAATGTTTTGATGCTTATTTTTACATGTGTGATTGATATGTTCTAACTACTCGGTGTGTATGCGAGGGAGACGTGTACAGTCTTCATCCTTATTGTGGCATCTTATCTAATATCTTTTGCACTTTGCGCGTGCATGTGGAACGACATCTCCCTATCGCATCTCCATCACTTACAACATTATGCCCATTTGCTGTCGTTGCACTAACTGCCATGGGGCTCTCGTTGCCTCGCATATTAGGGATAATCACAATAGAGCATTATTGAAGAACCAGATGGTCTCACATCAAACCACTCTGTGCCCTGATCCTGCATCCACTGGTCTAGTGACACCCACCACAGTTCCTATCCATCTGTGTAATATGCAGGTGCCCCCATCTCATCAACTAATTGATACCCCTTCTACATCAAATGCCTTTGTGGATCTAGAAGATGGCACCATCTCATCCAGTCTTGATATTATCACCCCATACAGAAGCGACAATAATTGCCTAGGGTTTGATCCATCGGAACAGCAATTCAATCAGATCGATGATATTAATTACCTTGCCAAAGAAGATCAGGAGGGGCCAGCTTACCAAGGGATGTATGATGACCAAGAAGAATTTCCAGATGAAGATGTGCTATCCGGAGACCAAGATCTTGACCATGAGGATGGCTTTGCTGATGATCCTCTTCCATCAGAGCCTACTGAAGATGATACAGATCCTTTCCTGGTCAATCAACTTCCTATACATTCAAATGCAAATGTATCAGATATCCCTGAATACCTCCTCGTCATTTACGCAATAGTGTGCTGGCTCCACATGCAATTTTAATCTTCCATGCATAGCATGCAATGTGGTCCTTGCCATTATGGCATGCCTTGTTACATTTTTCAACCCACGACTCTTATCACCATTCATCATACTTCCTTCAATTACATGTACTCTCACTGTTAATCCTTCTATTGAGTTACTTCCAGTCTGCCCCAATTGCCGAGATGTCTTCCTATCTATATATTCACAACATGTGCAAGATGCTTGTACATTATGCAAGGCACATCTCTTTTTGCCAAATCAGACAAATTGAGGTATTGCACATAACACAATGACCCCAGTAATCAAATACCCATATCTCTCGCTATTGCAACAGCTTATTTCTGTCCTAAAAATCCCTGGAATTGAGGTACTGTTAGATGGTTGGCGTGCCAAACCACACAAGGCTGGGGAATATGGTGACATATTCGATGGCAATATGTGTTGCATATACCTGAAGGCTTCTGATAGCACTACATTTTTTTTGAACCTTCCTCATGAAAGACAGGGTCCTGGTGGGGAGCTCCGAATCGGGGTCAATCTGGGAGTTGATTGGTACATTTTATTATCTTCTCATTTTTTTCTGACTCATTTTTGCAACAGGTTCTCTTATATACGAAGTAACATCACCCCATCGCACTCGTCGTGCCCTACTTCATTTTCAATTTGCAACCTTCCTTCCGAATATTTGTAAGCTCTTTTTACGCAACAAGCCATACTCCCGTCCGATTGTCCAGATACTACACGTCAAACCTCATGTGCATGAGTATTCTTCTGGGTCCAAAAGAACAGAGTTCTGATGAGGTTCAATGATTTTTACGTCCCATAATATCTGACCTTCTTTGTCTTTGGAAGGATGGTATCAGGGTTCCAACAGAGTCGAGACCAGAAGGTGCGCTGTGTATGGCCATACCACAGAGGACATGCTGACTGACACAGGACGACTTGTGCGCATAATTCTCATTGCTGTTGTGTGCGATAAACCCACTACACATAAAATGGGGGGGTTTGGGTCACACTCCCATACCCACTTCTGCTCACTCTGTTGGATATCGCAATATGACAAAGGGAAGCAATCTGCTTTTCAATATGGAGGTGCATTGTTTGTCTGCTCTTTCCCTTTCATCCCCTCATCTATCACAGCATTCCGTTGTTGAACAAATAAGGAGCATCATTGACTTGGCGAGAATTACTGTCAACTTTCCAACCCCACCACATAGAAAAATTTCGTCAAAGAACATGCAACACGATATTGTCAATTATCCCGACTCCCCTACTTTCACTGATAAGTCCAGAAGTATTGAATTTCAGTCCAAATAAATACTGAAAAATGTCTGAAATTTTACTTAAAAAATACTGAAATGCACTGAAAAACATCTGAAATCTTACTTAAAAAATACTGAAATGCCACTGGAATTCAGGTGAAATGTTACTGAAATTTCAGTGGAATTTCAGTAGATTATCACCTGAAATTCCAGTGATTCTGCACCCACTTTCAGGTGTTTATTGCCTGAAATTTCGATGAAATATGCATGAATTACTACTTAAAATCAGCATTATTTTCGGATTATTATTCACTTATTTAATACTTAAAATCAGTATTGTTTTCAGACTATTTTTCACTTATTTTTCACTTATTTATAGGAGGTCTAATTTAATTTGGTTCGGGGTTCCAGCTTAGGTTCGGGGCTACTTTTGCACTTTTAAAATGGATGAATATATATACATTAATACCATCCATAAATAGCCCTTCTAAAGGGCTTTCAAACAAGCCTAAGATTAGTGAATTTGGACAGGATTTGGATGAGATATGCACCAATCATATGATATCAAGGTCAAAAATAGCAAGTATCAATGCCGCAGATAGGAGTGATCCTATCCACGGCATGGGTTTTGTGTATATTTTTCAGGGCTTTCTAACAAGCCCAAGATCAGCCAGATTGGACATGATCTGGATATGATATCTCCATAATACTGTAGACAACTGATTAGGGTATATCTCAATCAAATCATATCGGATTTGGGTGATCTAAATTTCCACATAACCATGCCGCGGATAGGATCACTCCTATCCGTGGCACGGGTTTCAGTGCATATGTGTCAGGGTTTTTCTAACAAGTCCAAGATCAGCCAGATCCAGGTGACCTAAATTGCGATTAAACCATGCCGCGGATAGGAGTGATCCTATCCGCGGCATAGGTTTTGTATATATTTTTCAGGGCTTTCTAACAAGCCCAAGATCAGCCAGATTGGACATGATATGGACGAGATATCTCCACAATACTATATACAACTGATTAGGGTATATCTCAATCAAATCATGTTGGATTTGGGTGATCTAAATTTCCACATAACCATGCCGCGGATAGGATCACTCCTATCCGTGGCATGATAATGTGCACTCCAAGTTACGACATCTGTGCCGCAGATAGGAGTGATCCTATCCGTGGCATGATAATATGCATTCCAAGTGATGGTATCCATGCTGCGGATAGGATCATAAAGAAGGCTAAGGGCGAGAGCGTGGTGGTGATCGAACAAGTGGGCGCAGGGAGCAGCAGGTGATAGCGCAAGAGAGGGAGGATGCAAGGGTGTTGGCTTCCGAGCGGCACACAGAGGGATTAGCAGAAAAACCAGATGGTATTGTCCAGCCCTATTGAGGGTGCATTTATACTACTAGGGTAAATGAAAAAGTGGAGCACTATCAAGTGACTCCTGTGGAAGTGGAATATTGTGGAAAGGGATTGCATGGTTGAAATAAAAGGTGAATGAGTGGAAAGTGTGGGTGGAGCGGATGTGGGGAAAAAATGAAAAGGGTACTCGGCCGACAGCGCTGCGTTGCTGTGTTTGGGGCCGAGGGCCCGTGCTCAGGGGCGCTTTGGCCCGGTTCTTCGGAACACGTGAAGGTTATCTTATCAGAATCAAATATCAAGTTAATGTGCATTCTCATATTAGAAAATGAAATGCTCAGTCACGAGCATGCCCCCGTGCAGCACGCCCGCAGCTCATCCCAGATGGTCTCTCCTACGGCTTCTCATCTCCGGATTTCACCACTCCCCCAGACAGGCGCAATCCAAGACCAAGGCTATGGCACATAACCTTCCAGTGCAGGAGCGCTTTGGTCAGGATATCGGCCGTCATGTCGTCAGTAGGGTAGTAAACCATATTGATGGTGCCGCTAGCGACCACTTGGCGAATAAAATAGAATCGTATGTCAATATGTTTGGTATGCGCGTGGTAGTTATCGTCAGTCGCAAGCTTGAGTGCTGCCTGGTTATCGCAGAACAGCGTCGTCCGATCGAGTATAGAAGGAAACAACTCCCCTATTAGGTGATGCAGCCAGATACACTCCTTGGCAGCATGCGTCGCTGCAACATACTCGGCTTCTGTCGTAGACAGTGTCACCAACTCCTGTTTCTGTAAGCTCCATGAGACCGCCCCTCCATCGATGATAAACGCATGTCCGGAGATCGCGTGATGGTGCTCCTGCGATGCGCTATCTGCGTCGGTGTATCCTTCCAGTTCGTGCATTTCCGTGCTGTATGTAAGTCCCTGATCACGTGTCCCTGCAAGGTAGCGGAACACGCGTTTGACCGCCTGCCAGTGCACCTCCCCCGGGTTCTCGAGGAATTGAGAGAGGCATGATACTGTGAATGATATGTCAGGGCGTGTGGCAACGGCTACATACATGAGGCTTCCAATGGCCTCGCGATAGGGGACTTTGTGCATGCATGCGATGTCAGCAGGAGAGGAGGGTGCGTCGCTTCTAGAGTAGGATGCAGAGGGAACCATGGGTGTACCATATGGTTTGGCGTCTGCGAGCGAAAAACGAGTGAGGATGGTGTCAATGAAGGATGATTGGTTGAGAGATATGGTGTGCTCGTCTCGGTCGCGCATAACTTGGATTCCGAGTAGCCAATGGATTGGCCCGAGGTCGGTGAGGGGGAACTTCTTATCGAGCTTCGTCTTGTACTCGGCAATGAGCTCGCTGGAGCTCCCAGTCAGTGTGCAGTCGTCCACATGTACAGCCAGAATCAGGATGTGGTCGTTGACCCGAGCGTGGAACACTCCAGGGTCGGCGGCGCTGGGATAAAACCTGAGATCAGCAAGTTCTCGTGCGAAGGTATCGTACCATCTGCACCTGGCCTGCTTGAGCCCATATAACGCCTTCTTCAACCGTTTGACAAAATTTGCTCCACCCTCTCCGTAGCCTGGGGGCTGCTCCATGTAGATTTCCTCTGACTCCTTCAGCTCTCCATTGAGGTAAGCAGCATTGAAATCGAAGCACTTGATGTCCCAATCGAGACGCGCAGCGAGGGTGAGGATGGTCTGGAGACTTGCAAGTTTGGCTATAGGGGAATAAGTTTCGAGGTAGTCAACCCCATATACCTGCGTAAATCCTCGTGCGACCAAGCGCGCTTTGTGCTTCTCGATGCTGCCATCTGCCGTGTACTTGGTGCGGTAGACCCACTTGCAATTGACGACGTTCTTGTCTGTCAGACGTGGTACTGTCTCCCATGTTCCGGCCTGGTGTAGCGTGGCCAGCTCGCGGTCCATCGCTTCCTTCCAGCAGTGCCAGTCGGAGTGAGACTGTGCCTTGTGCAACGATTTCGGGTCTCCTCCTACCGCTTGAACAGCCGCTGCTGTGGTCACTTCAATGTCCGTGTGAAATGCTGTGGATGTGTCTGGGGAATTGAGATCAGGCGCGAGCTCAGACAGGAAGGTGAGATTGGTGGCGTAGCCTGCGTGCCACCCTGGAGGCCTATGCTCGTCCCCATCTGCTGTCCCTTCTCCGTTGGCCAGCCGTTTGGCATACTGCGAGGGTTTGCAAATGCACGATGACTGTCGCGTGGCTTGGGCAGCTTTGGGCTTCAGTGTTGGTGGTGGTGTCACGTCGACGAGTTCGTCCTCGACCTTGATTTCCTCTTCTCCACTCTCAGTGGCAGCTGGTAGCTGCTTGGGTGTGCTCGTGGCTGCTGTAGCAGTCGGTGATTTGGGTGGCATTGTTGGCACAGGTGTGGATGATGGTGCGGTGATAGGTGAGGGGATGCTGACTGTGGTAGTGCCTGCCGTGAACTTGACGTTGCGCTTGACGGATACTTTGCACTGCTTGGCCCAATAGATGCAGTGGGTGTGCGTGCTGTCTCTGTCATAACCGACCCAGTGAGCAGTAACCCCTCGCGCATCGAGCTTCAAGTTCGCGGTGGTGTGTACCCAAACACGTTGCCCCCACTCGGGCACCCCTGCTATGTTGGGCTTCTTCCCGGTGAGTTTCTCGAGAGGTGTGACATTACCCAGCACCCGGGTCAAGGTCCGGTTCTTTACCCACATGACGAAATGCAGTGCCTTGACCCACAGGGATTTTGGAAGTCTGGACTCATGTAGGATGGCACGCACGCGCTCAACTAGGCGGCAGTTGAGGGATTCTGCGACGCCGTTGTGCTGCAGTGTGTCGTGCGTTGTGAGCCGACGCTCGGTGCCTTGTTCCTTGAGGAACTTGGTGAATTCCCCACCGGTATACTCGCCGCCACGATCCGAGTGCAAACACTTGATGCGCGCGCCGTGCTGGGTGTGTGCCCACGCTGCGAAGGATTTGTACGCGTCCAGAGCTTCATCCTTGGAGCGGAGAGCTGTTAGCGTCGTGTAGCGAGTAGAATCGTCAGTGAACGTAATGTAATATTTCCTCCCCCCTAAGCTTTGGGTTGGTGACGGTCCCCACAAGTCAGTGTGCACTTTGATGCCAAAGGCATCAGCGAGTGGCACCTCGCGCTCCTTTCAGATGGGTTTGCGCGTGGTCTTTGCATACTCGCATGAGTCGCAGAGCAGCAGCGCTTGGTTGTTGATAAGTTGTACGCCTTCCACTGCGCCTTTGTTGACAAGTGCACGGACAGTGTCGGGAGCGATGTGACATAGACGACGGTGCAGCGTTGCGAGATCCACACGCTCCAACGCGATCGCCGCAGCGTAAGCGTGCTCGATGTCGCGAACTCACTACTTTAATGCAAGCAGTGGGGGACGACGAGGTACTTGAGTTGGAGGTGACTGTACCAAAGGCAGAGGAGAGACAAGAGGCAACAGAGGACAGCGCAGTGAAGCAAGTGAATCTGGAGGGAAGGCTCCAGAGTGGACAATGGGGGGTAGACAAGAGAATAGTCTGGGGACTATTCGCTACAATTCACAGGTCTTATATACTAATACAGGGTGGTCTGTGCGCAGCCTTTAGGGCAGGCGCGAGTACAGGTAACGGGTGTAATCTATCCATATATGGTACAAGCTGATCAGTCAGCTGTATGTCGGAGTATCAAAGTGCGTGAGTCATCCTACTGCGCAGTGCTGCGCAATGCTGCGCGGCTGAGTCATGTTTATCGATCGGGCTTGTGATCTTGGGATCGGGTCTAGAGATCTATAGGAGAGGCTAT
>QFFA01003808.1:751-19494 GCA_003316565.1 Russula foetens | reverse complement strand
GCCTATCGCGAGCATCATGGCGGTGCAAGTAAGAAAGGAGTGGCTGGGATTTGAAAGTACAAGCAATTTTTTCGACTCACTCTTCGATTTGATGGGTGTAGCGTTGGAGGAACGAGCCCGTGATTTTCATTTCCACTATGAACTTGGCGAGCTCCGCTCTCTGGTCTGAAGGTAAGAGCGTGGCCAACACATGCGATGCGAGACGGCGGGGATCCCAAAATTCCAAACCGAGCCGTTCTGACTTGTTGTATGCCTACGAGTTGTGAGGAGAATTTAATGAGACGACTAGGTTTGCGCGCGGCCTGGGGGTTGGGGAGAAAGCAACAGACCTCCGGGACAATTCGAGTCCCCCGCCACGAAAAGGAACCTGAATTCCAAGAGGATTGTTTCGTGTTGCTTGCCATGGAATTGTTGTTCAGGCCAGGATAGAAGGCTGGAGGAGACAGCGAAGATAGGCTAGGTCGACGGATGATCGATATGAATGCGAGAAGCGGAAGGAGGTGATATCTTGCAGGCGATGGCAGACGACACCCCGACCCAACGAGTATTTATCGATTCAAAAAGGCCCCCAGCTTTGTGTTTCTCCGAGGAGATAATAATCCTGTCTTGCGCCCTGCGCCCCACCCTTTACCCACGAGTCCAAGAGTCAGCGGGGCTGGATCCTGGATGCCTGGATCTGCTTTACATTGGGGGAGCTCGTCATGGTCTGAGCTTCGAGGACGTATCTGACAAGGGAAGAGGGTTATCGAAAGCCCCATATGGAAGGAACCCTTTATTTTGAGGCGCGGTGCAGAAGCGATCGCTGCAACGATATGACCTAGTCTGTGATCTAGTTCAATCTGATCTAATCTCTGACAAGGGTAACCTTGGTCATCGTCAACATTGTATCACACCTACGTAGTCAATCGCCTCAGCACATGTGTTACTTCCCGCACCCAACGCGAGAAACAGACAGGATGGGTACGTTCCTCCACGTCCTCCGCCGGCACCTGTGCACCGTCTGGTTACGCGCCCGCTCCCTCCTCCGTCCCATGGGTTTCCGCAGACCCGTACCAGCGCCAACAATCCCAACGCAACGAACACCAACAGGACAATGGCAGCCGCGCGCCCAAAACTCGAACCCCCTACGCAGAAGCCAGTCTCTCCATTCGCGAGCCTCCTCTCGGGTTTGAAAAGATGAGAACGTACCAGTGAGGGATACATTCAGCCGCGCGAACTCAATATGTATGGGGGAGCGTTGCGACCCGACAAAAATGAAAACAACGAAGAGCACGAGGAGCACGAGTACGCGGCGGGCGCTGTACGCACGTGTGGTTCCGGAGATGGAAGACATGGTGAAAACGATGCGCAAATACCACGAGGACGATGCGAACGAGGAGGAAGGCGGAGAGGAAGAGGAGGATAACGGGGAAAGCGATGTCAACGATGAACTGTATGGTTTCGAGGCGCTCTGTAAAGCTGTTGTCGTTGTCGTCCACGCTTCGCTTGGACACGTCGTGGAAGCTACGGCTCACCATTTTCCAGGTATAGTCCCGCCTCCATCGTCGTTGCCATTACGACTCGTAACGCCGGCGTTACTTGAGCCAGAGCTCTTGTACGCCCTGTTGAGCCCGATCATATCCTGCGCACCGTCGTCAGCATCGCGCGATTCCAGCGGGCTAACGACGCCGATGACGCTGGAAGAGCACATACCGTGAACTCTGGAAGGGCTTCTGCTTCTGGCATTCATGCCATTGCAACGCCACCAAATTCTCTCTGAGCACGGCCTGGTCGCGGGTACCATCCGGATCCAAGAAGGCGAATGAAGAGGGGAGGAAACGGCCTCGGCAGTGGCAGAGTAAGCGGGACAGAATCAATCCCCTGATGGCCTCTGGGTTGTGGGGTGAGAGGTGGGAGAAGGGTCCTCGTGGCTGAGCAGAATGGCGTTCATCTGGTATGCTCCACGAGAAGAGGTGCCTGTCGTGACGCGAGTGAGAATTCTTGACCGGTTGACCACTTGATGGTTGGTCGTACAACGGGAGAGGAAGCACGGCGTAGCAATGCAAAACTAGGAGGGAGGGTTGCGAGACCTGACACAGGCCTGACGCGCCTGACGAAGACAAAGGAAGAAAGAGCGGGGCGTCTAAGTGCCATTCCACCACTTCTCCCTTCCCTTCCCTCACGACACCTAACTATCTCTCCCGATAATTACATGTCTTCAACGAGAAATGCTAGCGAAACCTCTTCTTCCAACTTCGAAGCCCTCTTCAATAAAGCTTTAACGAAGTATACCCAGAAGACAGGCGACAATCTCCGCGGCCACCCGCTGGCCTCCAAGATCGATGGCTGCAAATCCGCCGAATCCTTCCTTGCCATATTCCAAGAACAATTTCAGGAGTTTGAGGAATTTCAGAAAGGCGATTCCAAATTGATGGAGTGGCTTCGACCCGTAGTCGATGGCTTGCTTGTTCTCTCCAAGAGCGGTGAGGTTCAGACCGCTGCTGGTCTCGTAAGTCCACACAATGTTGCTATCGTTTTGTCCGTCTTTCTGATGTCGTTCTCATACAGGTGTTTCCCCCTGCA
Source organism: Russula foetens (assembly GCA_003316565.1). Lineage (NCBI taxonomy): Eukaryota > Fungi > Basidiomycota > Agaricomycetes > Russulales > Russulaceae > Russula > Russula foetens. The sequence goes on along the minus strand of QFFA01003808.1, from coordinate 16,932 downwards.
AAACATGTCCTTTCTGCGATCAGTGTCCTTCTCTCAGTGTGTCTCTCCCTCGCAGTCCAGTTAGCTCCTCTAAATTCCGGAATAACTAGGCGGCGAAGTCCATGAAGGCAAGCTACGATGCCCTCGTTGATATTTTTGAATGTCTCGAGAACTTCCTGAGACGGCTTATGATTTACGCCGAGACCGGGCCGACACCTGCGTTGGTAGTTAATATCATGGTTGAACTCCTCTCTGTCCTTGCTCTTGCGACCGCACAAATCAGACAAGGGCGGTTCAGTAAGTCTTCTCTAGATGATAACCTTCCACAACTAAAGGTGTCGCAGAGAAATGGAAGGAGAAGGTACTAGGGGAAAACAAAATCGAGTCGGTGCTGCAGAGGCTAGACCGGCTCACCCAGCAAGAGTCCCAGATGACGGTTGCTCAGATGACAGTCGCCCAGACAGAGACTCTTCACGTGGTACGTGGTCTGGTCGATAACATGAGGGTGGTAATGGAAGGTGCGCATCTCCTCGTATGGTATGGTTATATACTTAGTGCGAACTGTAACTCCCATGTCATAGATGGCAATACATCAACCGATGGTATCCGAAAAGCCCTGGGTGTGTCTAGCTGACCTGCGTGGCCGATTGTCATTATTAACCGACATTCCTAGTCGAAATGCAAAAGATGGATATCGAAATACAGGAAATGAGACGTTTGCAGTCCCATCACGTGTCATCACTCGACATACGAGCTCACGTGACTTTCCAGATTCTCAATTACGACGAGATCTTCGAGATTGGTTGTGTACCTCAGATCCATCTATAAAGCATAACAATGTTCAAAAAGTCTATCACCGTGGAACCGCGAAGTGGTTCATAGGAGGCAAGATCTTTGGTCAATGGAAATTAGCGGGGTCCCTTTTGTGGATCCACGGCCTACGTACATACCTCTCCTTTGTGTCTTTTCTGCTGCTGATAGGGTCCTGATACCGTAGCGGGAGCAGGAAAGACCATCATGTGGTATGTGCTACTACATCCCCTCTCATCTTGGTTACTCATCTCATCAATCAGCTCGACAATTATTAAAGATATCCAAAACGAGTGTCAAACTGGATTGGCCATCCTCACGTTTTATTACTTTGATTTCCGTCATGTCGACAAGCAGGACGCCCGCAGCTTCCTTTCTTCCCTTCTCATGCAACTCGGTGATCAATCTGACAAGTTCTCGCAAATTCTATCTGCCCTCCACACGTCCCATCGCCATGGCTCCCGACAACCGAGCGAAGATGATCTACTGCAGTGCTTGAAGAACATGCTCGAAATTCCAGGACAGGGCGAACTCTACATTGTTGTGGATGCACTTGACGAGTGCCAGAATTTAACTGGGTTCCGTCCAACACGACAACAAGTCCTCGACATCATAAAGGAGCTCGTCGACTTGAAAGCCTCACACTTACATCTTTGTGTCACGAGCCGGTTCGAGACGGATATTCGATTGGTTCTTGAGCCGTTGAGACCTGTCAGTGTGCCACTTCATGAGGAACGTGGACAAAAGGAAGATATTGCCCAATATGTCGAGGAATTTGTCGAATCAGACGCCAAGATGCGGTTGTGGCCAAAAGAGAAAAGAAAATTGGTCATTAGGACCCTCTCGGAAAAGGGTTGCAGCATGTAGGTGGCACCTGTCGTAATGTTTCATATTGCTCTCTTATGAGATGACTTCAGGTTTCGGTGGGCTCAATGTCAGCTAGAAACTCTGCGCCACTGTCCCTCGCAAGAGATTTCAAGTGCTCTGCGCGATTTGCCCAAGGACCTGAACGAAACTTACGAACGGATATTACGGAACATCCCTGAACGACAATTGAAATACACGCGTCGTATCTTCCAATGCCTTACGACGTCTTTTCGACAACTTCGCTTTGAGGAACTTGGGGAGGTCTTTGTCATCGAAGTTGATGCGGAAGCGACCCGGATTCCCAAATTTTCCCCAGGTGACCGCTACCAAAATCCTGAGGCGGTCGTACAGTCTGCATGCCCCAGTTTGGTCGCTGTTGTCGACGACGTACGCGGAAACCAAGTCGCACAATTTTCGCACTTTTCAGTGCAAGAATTTCTGGTATCGCAACACCTCGAAAATTCGCAAGATCTTTCCAAGTATCATGTTTCCCTACTGTCAGCGCACGCCTTTTTCACCAGAGCGTGCCTCAGTGTACTCCTTCACCTAGATGACCGTATTGACGAGGTGGAGCTGAAGGGATTCCCTCTGGCTTCATATGCGGCTCAGCACTGGGTTGGCCATGCCAAGTGTGGGTCTGCACTATCAGATATCCTACCCGGGATGAAACGCCTCTTCGACAAGAATCAGCCATACTTCAAGGCCTGGATCTGGCTATACAATGTAGACAAACAGTCCCCAGAGTCCACCAACCGCCCGATGCAGCCCGATGCAGTCCCGCTGTACTATGCAGCGCTATGTGGCTTCCATGACATCACAGAACACCTCATCCATACACATCCGAAAGACGTCGATGCTCGCGGTGGAAACCACGTGACTCCACTTCATGCCGCTTTGGACAAGGGTCATCTGGATATTGCGCTACTCCTACTGCGGAACGGTGCCAACGCAGGGCCTCGTGGCATCGAGGGTCAGACTCCGTTACATATCGCATCAGACCGTGGATACATCGACATCGTGAAGTCGCTAATCGATAACGGTGCTGATCCAAACGCGGAGAACGATGCACAGGAAACCCCACTATTTATGGCGTCGAAAAGTGGACAAGAGAAGGCCGCAAATATGCTATTGGTGGGCCGCGCAGACGCTAATCATCGGGACAGGGGTGGCTGGACTCCACTGCATGTTGCATCGCAAAAGGGGCACGACCATATCGTTCAGCTTTTACTCAACTCGGGCCGCGTGCCGAATGTCAACCCACAGGATATCAACCACAACACGCCATTACATATAGCATCTCGCCACGGAAAGGCCGTGGTCGTGACGACACTCCTTGACCGTCATGCGAACGTAGAAGCCCGGGATAGGCAGGGAGGGACGCCCCTGCACGATGCCGCTCAAAGCGGACACCTGGAGGTCGTACGTCTGTTACTCAAACATGGTGCTGATTCGGGCGCCCGTAATCGAAAAGGAGAGACGGCTTTCCAAATGGCGTCGAGGAAAAAGTACAGCGATGTCGCGCAGTTACTTGGGAAACACGCTGGAGAGGGTCCATAGGGTTATGTTGGAATCCTGGTTGTCAAGGTCCTCGATGAGCGGTGCCATTAGCAAGTAGATCGGGTGGAGGCACCTTGAACTTGATGTATTCAGTAAAGCGTTGTATTTACGCCATGTCATTGCTACCCTTCTTGTCGGTGACTGGCGCCATGTAAATATCAATTACAGTATATGGCCGCGTCAGCGCCTTCAATCATTTAGGGTGGCGCAGACGCATCGCAGGGCTCGCGACTGCCAGACTGAATACATGGGCTGACAGGTGGCACAGGTAGATAGAGCGGCATACATTGTCCGTCCTAATGATGAGGAGGGATTGCTGCCAGTGAGAAGTTCGCCCGAACTCCGTGGGGTGGGGTATGTTTGGCTCGGGAGACCACCAGTTCCGGGAGTGTTTCATTTCATTATTTAATGACTACATAACATATTACATTGACAGGTGCCTCCCCATCCGAGACAAGAGCCCTAGCCTACATAGCTGGTTGCTTAACAGTTTTGCAACTCTACGATAGTGGAGCGTGAATAGTGAACATTGTGCAGTATAAAGAAAGAAAGGATTGGCGGTAAAGGTACCGGAATGGCGGAAAGGGTTGGGACATAGTGGTATGGACATACTTTTCGCCTGACATCTTCGATGTAATAACGCTGACATCGCCACGGCCGCGGGCGTCAACTTACTGTCAGTGTATCGTTCTATTTGTACGGCATCCCTCAGCACTCTGAGTCAGCACCATCCTCGCCGCAACCAACCATACCCATTTCCCCCCTGACCCTTTACCCCAACCCCAACGACACCCAAAAGTCTCTCCCTTTCATTATACCATGGCCTCAACTCCTACTACCAGCCAATCCTCCTCGTCTTCCGGGTTTGAAGCCCTCTTCAACGAAGCTTTAACACAGTACACCCAACAGACCGGAAAAAGTCTCCTCGACTGCCCTCTCGCCTCCAAAATTGATGACTGCAACTCCGCCGAATCCCTCCTTTCTATATTCCAAGAACAAGCCCAGGAATTTGAGAATGTCAGGAACGGCGATCCCAATTTGTTCCTGTGGCTTCGGTCCATGCTCAAGGGCCTGCACACACTCTCGGCCAGGACTAGTCCAGTAGGTCCCCGCAACTTCACCGTCTTTCTGTCCATCTGTCCAACATCGTTCTTTGTCTAGGTGTTCCCCTTTGCAAAACTAAATTTTTACGCAATCAGCATCCTGATCTCAGTGCGTCTCTCGCACGTTTCTCCATTTACTTCTTTGATATCTGGAATATCTAGACGGCAAAGTCTGTGGACGCAATCTACGACCCGCTTATTGACGTGTTTGAATGCGTTGAAAATATCTTGAGACGAATCGCTATTTACGCGAAGATTGAGCCCACGCCAGCGATGGCTGAAATGGCCATCAAAATAATGGCCGAGCTTTTATCTGTCCTCGCCCTTGCAACTACACAAACAACTCAGGGACGACTGAGTAAGTCTTCCATCACTGACGAGAATTCATGACTGAACACGTGGCAGAGAAATATGCAACGAAACTGCTTGGAGAAAATGACATGGAAGCTGTGCTGCAGAGGCTTGACAGGCTCACAGTGGAGGAGTCTAAGATGACCGTTCTCGAGATTCTCAATGTGATCTATGGCCTTTTCAATAGCATGCGGGTAGTAATGGATGGTGCGCATCGCCTGATTCTTTAATTGCCTGCGTAAAACGAAGCCCCAATTTGTCAGATGGCAAAGCACCGACAGACGGTATCCGACAATCTCTTGGTGCGTCTGGCTGACCTGTATCAGCGGTTATCGTTTTTATTTAGACATTGTCCGATAGTCCTCATTCACGAGCGCATAATGAGCGTAAACAAGTTAGAACGTCCGTAGCAGCATCGTATTTCCTATTCCGCAAATATGTTGAAGCTGCTTCACAGGTGACCAGTTGCAGGAGAATGTTCGACGTTGGTTGTCCCCTCCAGATCCGACCACAAATCACGACATTGCTCGCCGTGTCCATCATAGAGGTACTGCCCTCTGGTTTACTCAAGGTGATATCTTTCAAAAATGGAAAACGACCGGCTCCCTTCTCTGGATCCATGGCATACGTACGTGTATTTCTTTCGTTTCTTCTGCCATTCCTGATGATTTTCTATGTGGTAGCTGGGTCGGGCAAGACTATTCTTTGGTATGTATCACAATATTGTTAGTTTCATGGCGTATTTACCTTATCTACCAGTTCAACAATTATCCAAGATATCCATGACATTTGCGAAACTGGGTCGGCTACTTGTGCTTATTTTTACTGTGATTTTCGCGATATTGCAAAGCGGGATGTCCGGGGCCTTCTATCCTCCCTCATTGTCCAACTCTCCAGTCAATCCAATGGTTTCTCTGCAACCCTCTCTGAACTCTATTTATCCTACGATCGTAGATCCGAACAGCTGCCTGACAACGATGCGCTTATGGAATGCTTGAAGAAGATGCTCGGACTTCCAGGGCAAGGTCCAGTCTATCTCGTTATAGATGCCCTCGATGAGTGCCCAAATTCTGAAGGCTCAACAGCACGAGAACAAGTTCTTGTGATCATGCAAGGGCTCATGGACTTAAAGCTTCCACATATACACATTTGTATCACCAGCCGTCCCGAGATCGACATCCGAGAAGTACTCGAGCCCCTGGCAATCTACAACGTGCCACTTCATGAGCAGGCAAGGCACAATCAGGATATTGCCGATTATATCAGGTCATTTGTTCATTCCAATCAGCAGATGCTGCGGTGGCGAAATGAAGATAAAGAGTTGGCGATTGACACATTGACAGCGAAGGCCAGTGGGATGTAAGCCGTAACCTCTGTGTTGATCTCATATTGAAAGTTTACTCTAATTCGAAGGTTCAGATGGGTCTTCTGCCAGCTGGACTTTCTTCTTCGCTGTTTACCGCAGCGTATCCGACGAGCTTTGAATGAGTTGCCCGAGACATTGGATGAAGTATACGAACGGACCTTGCAGGGAATCAACAAGGAGGAATGGGCCAATGCCTATCGTATATTCCAGTGCCTCGTTGGATCACTCCGCCCACTTCGCGTCGAAGAAGTCGCCGAGCTATCTACAAGACGAACTTCCACAGAAACAAGTCCTATTGGTTGGCACCCTGGGGATGTTGAAGAAGTTGTACTGTCGGCTTGCTCCTCTTTGGTCACTTTCGTCAATGTCGATGGTAACAAAATCGTGCAATTCTCACACTTCTCTGTGAAAGAATATTTGACGTCACATCGCATCGCAACTTCCGAACAATTCTCCTACTTTCACGTCCTCCCTAAGTCGGCGCATACTTTTCTCGCCAGTGCATGTCTCGGCATACTCCTTCGGCTGGATGACCAGATTGACGAGACCAAGATCAAGAATTTCCCCTCGGCCTCATACGCTGCGGAGCACTGGGTTGACCACGCCCGGTTTGACGACGATATATCATCGCATATCCAAGATGCGATGGAACGTCTATTCGACAGACACAAGCCACACTTCGCAGCCTGGGTCTGGTTATACGACATAGACAACCCATCCTCTAGGCCCACCGCCCACCCAAATGTACCTAGTGCAGTCCCGTTATATTACGCTGCGCTCTGTGGCTTCCGTGGCATTGCAGACTGCCTCGTAGGTGCATATCCACAAGACGTCCACGCTAAGGGAGGTCGACGTGGGACTCCACTACATGCAGCCTCAGACAAGGGACATGCGAACGTCGCACTTCTGTTACTGGAGCACGGCGCCGACGTGAAGTCCAAGGGCCTCTATCATCATACACCATTACACCTATCCGCATATCAAGGATTCGCCGATACCACACAGTTGCTGATCGACCGGGGTGCCGACCCAAACGCAAGAAACGTGGGCCAGGAGACCCCACTGATCATGGCGTCGAACAACGGAAGCCTGGAGACTGCAAGGCTGTTATTGGAGAGCGGTGCCGATCCGAACAAACCGGACAATAGTGGTTGGACCCCGCTTCACGTTGCTTCGCTGAATGGGTACGAGGATATCGTCAGGTTATTACTCGACCACGGCGCGTATGCCAACACAGGGAATGACATTGGCGACACTCCGCTACATCTAGCGTCATTCCATGGGAAGATCACGATCATGAGGTCACTCCTCGAGCGTGGCGCAGACGTGGATGCCCGGGACATACAGGGAGGTACTCCGCTGCACGATGCGGCGCGACCCGGACTCCTGGATGCCGTGCAGCTGTTACTCGGCCACGGCGGCGATGTGAATACGAAGAACGAGGATGGTCGAACTGCGCTGCCCATGGCGGCGTATCATGGACGCTCCGAAGTTGGGGATTTGCTTCTCACCCGCGGCGCCGATGTGAACGCACAGGATGAGGATGGATGGACTGCGTTACACCTGGCAGCGTACCGTGGCCACGTCGAGATTGTGAAATTGCTGCTCACGCGTGGCGGACTCTGGTATATCCATAACAACGAGCGCAAGACGCCTCTTCAAGTTGCTCTGGAGGGCGAGTACGGTGAAATCGCACAACTGCTGTCGAAACGGTGCTGGTGAGAGAAAATAGGGTTGGGACTGATCTGTTGGGACGGGTTTGGAAGAGTAGGTGGCGTCATATTCAGACTCTGAGGTTGCATGGTATAGAATTGGTTTTGTATGTGACCTGAATACATATATATACTGTAACAGTCGTCCTCACAGGCCGTACAAACCGATTCAGTCCAACACCCACCCACGTATGCGCCACCGTAGACTTCCAGCGTCCACGAGTCAAAGAAGAAATGCCAGCGTGCTTATGCCCGGTCCCATAAATAATAGTAGTATGCCTAGTTTCCGTTTCATCCTTGTCACGAGGGCCCAAAAATAAGTGTTGTGTAATTCCAAAACATCCTGTAGCCAGTGCGAGTGAGATCTTCGTCCATAACGTACGCAGACCCTGAATGCCGTCGTGGTCGCCATCATCATCGCCGGTGCTACTTGTTCCTCCACCTCCCAGCTCTCTCCCTCCTCCGCATCTGGCGTCATCGTCATCCTGGGGCTCCTTTGTTCCGATTTCATCCCCACTGAGTTGAGCACCTTTCTCGACTAGTTCATGATCCTCCTCCTCTTCCTTCTCAAACTCAGAACAAGCATCCGCAGGTCCGGCTACAGGGCAACTTCTTTCTCCCACACCTAGACATATACGTAGAATATATTATGAGCTGTATGTCTGGAGAGGAGTACATCGCCGTGCTGTTCGTAACCGGACTTACACGAAGCGCCGCGTTGCAGATCATCGACGATCTCCCTGAGAGAATCATAGCGGTCGAAGGCGCGAGGCTCGTACAACGGGACCCAAAACGTCTTGGAGACCGTACGTGCTATCGCGCGGATGAGCTCGCAGTCGCACTCGCCGACTAGGAGCTGGGGTGGAGGGGGTCACTGTGATCGTAAACACGAATTTGAATCTTTCAATGGCGGGTGTGGACGCTGCAGGAAAACCACGAGTACGAAGTCGCGCTTTCACGACTTACTCTTCGATCTGGCACGTGTATCGCCGCTAAAGCGTTGCTAAAACGTGCCCTGCCGCGAGACGACGCGAGTACCAGAGGTCCAAATCAAGTTCCTCGGGCTTGTCATGGTAGGCCTACGGGCAGAGGGAAGGTATTATCAGGCAACGAGTATGTGCAGCGTCGAATCGGGGGAATCGGGGGGCGAAGCAGCCGACCTTTGAGAGAACCTGATACCCCCGCCTCGAAACGGGATGGGTGTAACCGGAAGACGGACCCATGATGAGTGTGGCAGTGGTTCACACCCCCACCTCGAGGCATTTACCAAACTACGCCCCCATTTTGTGTTTCAACTCTGAAAAGAGCATGTCCATCATGCGCCCTGCGCCGCATCCTCTATTCAAGCGTCCAAGAGTGGGGGTGGATCTGCTATTCCTGGGAAGAGCTAGTTACAACACGCGATGCGGAGACGTCTTCGGACAGGAAAAGTACCATCTATTCAGAAAAGAAATCATGTTGAGGCGCGGCGTGGACGCGATGACTGATGCACATTACGTTGAGCGCGCGGTGCGAGTGGTCTTGATCTAATCTCTGACGACGCACTTACACCGACCTCCTACCCCAATGCTGGCGACTTCGTTCACGAGCCGCCTCGCGAGATTGTCGATCGTGAAGACGAGAGCGTACATAGGCGTGCGAGCGTGCCCGCGCCTTCAGGGCGCATATGATGAGGGAGCAATAGACGATAACGATGCGGACGAAGACGATAGGTACGAGTACGAAGCAAACAGTCTATGCAAGCAAGGGCGTGGCGGTGGTGGGGCCAGGGAAGGAAAACGTAGAAGGTGCGATGCACAAATACTAGGAGGAAGATGCGAATGAGGCGGAAGGCGGTGACATTGATGAGGAGGAAGAGGTGGTGGATGCTGGAACCAGAACTCCTGTACGCCCGGACCATATCCTCCTGCACATCGTCATCAGCACCGCGCGAAACCAGCATGCCAGCGACGCCGACTACGCCAGGAACACACGCACCATGCCCGCACCCGCACCCACACCCGCATTCGCTCGCGCATTTCCGCACGTTCTGACTCCGGCCCTCTGCATCCATCGCCACGAGCTCACCGCTGTTGATCCCGCCCTCCTTCCCCTTGCCCTTATCATCGTCGCTCCTGCTCGCCACGTAACGCCCGCGTTGCTTGAGCCAGAGCTCTTGTACACCTTGCTGAGCCCGATCATATCCTGCGCATCGTCGTCAGCATCTTGCGGTACCAGCACGCTAGCGACGCCGATGTCACCAGAAGCGCACATACCATGACCTTTGGGGATACTTCTGCTTCTAGCATTTAGACCATTGTAACGTCATCAATTGCTTTCCGAGCACGGCCTGGTCGCGTACCATCTGGACCCTCGAAGGCGCATGAAGAGGCGAGCAACGGTGGCGGTGGTGGAAGAGTAAACGGAATGGAATCAATCCCCTGATGGCCTCTGGGTTATGGGGTGAGAGGCAGGATAAGGGTCCTCGTGGCTGAGCAAAACGGCGTTCATCCGGTGTGCTCCATAAGAGGTGCCTGTCGTGACGCGAGTGAGAATTCTTGACCGGTTGACCACTTGACGTTTGGTCATAAAACCGGAGGAAAAATGCGGCGTAGCAAATGCAAAAGCTAAGAAGAAGGGTTGCAAGACCTGACGAAGGAGGGGAGAGCGAGTGTGTGTCGGGAATAGGTCGTGTTCAAGTTTCGCGTGGTTGGGCGTCTAATCTCTAAGCATGACTGCATGACCTCCCTTCCCTCACGACACGTAATCACCTCTCCTGCCAGCGATAATCCCATGTCTTCGTCGAGAGATGCTAGCGAAGCCTCTTCTTCCAACTTTGAAACCCTCTTCAGCGAAGCCCTAGCTCAATACACCCAACAGACCGGGAAAAATCTCCTCGACTGCCCTCTCGCCTCTAAAATTGATGACTGCAACTCCGCCGAATCCCTCCTTTCCATATTCCAAGAACAAGCCCAGGAATTTGAGAATGTCAGGAACGGCGATCCCAATTTGATCCTGTGGCTCCGATCCATGCTCAATGACCTGTACATACTCTCGAACAGGACTAGTCCAGTAAGTCCCAGCAACTTCGCCGTCCTTCTGCCCGTCTCTCCAACGTCGTTTTTTTGGTGTAGGTATTCCCCTTTGTAAAACTAATTTTTTACGCAATCGGCATCCTTCTCTCAGTGCGTCTCTCGAACGCTTCTCCATTTACTTCTCTGATACCTAGAATATCTAGACTGCAAAGTCTGTGGATGTAACCTACGACCCGCTCGTTGACATGTTTGAATGCGTTGAAATTTTTTTGAGACGACTTGCTGTTTACACTGAGATCGAGCCCACTCCCGCGATGAGTGAAAAGGTCGTCAAAATAATGGCCGAGCTGTTATCTGTCCTCGCCCTCGCAACTAAACAAACCACCCAGGGACGGCTGAGTAAGTCTTCCCTCTCCGACCGACGAGAATTCGTGGCTGAACGCGTGGCAGAGAAATATGCAACGAAACTGCTTGGAGAAAACGACATGGGAGCTGCGCTGCAGAGGCTTGACAGGCTCACCATGGAGGAGTCTAAGATGACTGTTCCCGAGCTTCTCAATGTGATCTATGGCCTTTTCAATAGCATGCGGGTAGTAATGGATGGTGCGCATCGCCTGATCATTTATTTGCCTGCGTAAAACGCAACTCCAATTTGGCAGGTGGCAAAGCACCGGCAGGCGGTATCCGACAATCTCTTGGTGCGTCTGGCTGACCTGTATCAGCGGTTATCGTTTTTATTTAGACATTGTCCGATAGTCCTCATTCACGAGCGCATAATGAGCGTAAACAAGATAGAACGTCCGTAGCAGCATCGTATTCCCTATTCCGCAAATATGTTGAAGCTGCTTCACAGGTGACCAGTTGCAGGAGAATGTTCGACGTTGGTTGTCCCCTCCAGATCCGACTACAAATCACAACATTGCTCGCAGTGTCCATCATAGAGGTACTGCCCTCTGGTTTACTCAAGGTGATATCTTTCAAAAATGGAAAACGACCGGCTCCCTTCTCTGGATCCATGGCATACGTACGTGCATTTCTTTCGTTTCTTCTGCCATTCCTGATGATTTTCTATGTGGTAGCTGGGTCGGGCAAGACTATTCTTTGGTATGTATCACAATATTGTTAGTTTCATGGCGTATTTACCTTATCTACCAGTTCAACAATTATCCAAGATATCCATGACATTTGCGAAACTGGGTCGGCTACTTGTGCTTATGTTTACTGTGATTTTCGCGATATTGCAAAGCGGGATGTCCGGGGCCTTCTATCTTCCCTCATTGTCGAACTCTCCAGTCAATCCAATGGTTTCTCTGCAATCCTCTCTGAACTCTATTTATCCTACGATCGTAGATCCGAACAGCTGCCTGGCAACGATGCGCTTATGGAATGCTTGAAGAAGATGCTCGGACTTCCAGGGCAAGGTCCAGTCTATCTCACTATAGATGCCCTCGATGAGTGCCCAAATTTTGAAGGCTCAACAGCACGAGAACAAGTTCTCGTGATCATGCAAGTGCTCATGGACTTAAAGCTTCCACATGTACACATTTGTATCACCAGCCGTCCCGAGATCGACATCCGAGAGGTACTCGAGCCCCTGGCAATCTACAACGTGCCGTTTCATGATCGGGCAGGACAAATGCAGGATATTGCTGATTACATCAGGTCATGTGTCCATTCCGATCGACAGATGCGAAAGTGGCGAGATGAAGATAAAGAATTTGTGATTGAGACCTTGACAGCGAAGTCTGATGGGATGTAAGCCGTAACTTCTGTGTTTATCTCATATTGAAAGCTTACTCTACTACGAAGGTTCAGATGGGCCTTCTGCCAGCTGGAACGTCTGAGACGCAGTTTTCCGGCGTCTATACGAGGAATTTTGAATGAGTTGCCCATGACATTGGATGAAACATACGAACGGACCTTGCTGGGGATCGACAAGGAGAAATGGATTAATGCCTATCGTATATTCCAGTGCCTCGTTGGATCACTCCGCCCACTTCGCGTCGAAGAAGTTGCCGAGCTATCTGCAAGGCGAGCTGCCACAGAAACAAGTCCTATTGGTTGGCGCCCTGAGGATGTTGAAGAGATTGTACTGTCGGCTTGCTCCACTTTGGTCGCTTTTGTCAATGTCGATGGTGACAAAATCATTCAATTCTCACACTTCTCTGTGAAAGAATATTTCACGTCGGATCGCATCGCAACTTCCGAACATGTCTCCTACTTTCACATCCTCCCCGAGTCCGCGCATACGTTTCTGGCCAGTGCATGTCTCAACGTACTCCTTCAACTGGATGACCAGATTGATGAGACGACGATCAAGAATATCCCCTCGGCCTCATACGCTGCGGAGCACTGGGTTGACCACGCTCGGTTTGAAGATGTATCATCGCATATCCAAGATGCGATGGAACGTCTATTCGACAGAGACAAGCCACACTTCGCGGCCTGGATCTGGTTATACGACATAGACAACCCATCCTCTAGGCCCGCCGCCCACCCAAATGTTCCTAGTGCAGTCCCGTTATATTACGCTGCGCTCTGTGGGTTCCGTTGCATTGCAGAGTGCCTCGTAGGTGCATATCCACAAGACGTCCACGCTAGGGGAGGTCGATGTGGGACTCCACTACATGCAGCCTCAGACAAGGGACATGCGAACGTCGCACTTCTGTTACTGGAGCACGGCGCCGACGTGAAGTCCAAGGGCCTCTATCAACATACACCATTACACCTATCAACACATCAGGGATCTGCCGATACCACACTTTTACTGATCGACTGGGGTGCCGACCCAAACGCAAAAAACGTTGGCCAGGAGACCCCACTGATCATGGCGTCGAACAACGGAAGCCTGGAGATTGCAAGGCTGTTATTGGAGAGCGGTGCCGATCCGAACCAACCGGACAACAGTGGTTGGACCCCGCTTCACGTTGCTTCGCTGAATGGGTACGAGGATATCGTCAGGTTACTACTCGGCCACGGCGCGTATGCCAACACAGGGAATGACATTGGTGACACTCCGCTACATCTAGCGTCATTCCATGGGGAGCTCACGACCATGAGGTCACTCGTCGAGCGTGGCGCGGACGTGGGTTCCCGGGACATACAGGGAGGTACTCCACTGCACGATGCGGCGCAATTCGGACTCCTGGATGCCGTGCAGCTATTACTCGACCACGGCGGCGATGTGAATACGAAGAACGAGGATGGCCGAACTGCGCTGCACATGGTGGCATATCATGGACGCTCCGAAGTTGGGAATTTGCTTCTCACCTGCGGCGCCGATGTGAACGCACAGGACGAGGATGGATGGACTGCGTTACACCTGGCAGCGTACCGTGGCCACGTCGAGATTGTGAAATTACTGCTCACGCGTGGCGGACGCTGGTATATCCAGAACAACGATGGCAACACGCCTCTTCAAGTTTCTCTGGAGGGTGACGACGGCGAAATGGCACAACTACTGTCGAAACGGTGCTGGTGAGAGGAGATAGGGTTGGACAATCTGCTGGGATGGGTCTGGAAGAGTAGGTGACGTTATATTCAGACTCATGAGGTCACACGGTGTAGAATTGGCTTTGTATATGACCCGAACGCATGTATATATTTTCGTCCACACTGTACAAATCAACATCCATGTATGTGCCACCGTAGACTCCCAGCGTCCACGAGTCGGAGAAGAAACGCAAGCGCGCTGGGGCGCGGTCGTACTACAGCAACATGCCCAGTTTCCGCCGTCTCATCCTCGCCTTGAGAGCCTAAAAATATGAGTTGTGTAGTCCCAGAACGCGCGAGTAGCATCTGGGCATATTCTGAGCTCGATCTTCGCTAGCAACGAACGCAGGTCATAATAATTGATGCGGTCGCGGTCGTCATCGTCGGCGCCACTCGTTCCTCCTCCCTGCTCTCTGCCCCCTCCGCATCCGGCGTCATCGTCGTCCTGGCGTTCCCTTGTTCCAATTTCATCCTCTGTGAGTTCCGCACCTCCCTCGACCAGCTCATGAAGCTCAACGTCCTCCTCTTTCGTCTCAAACGCAGCAGCACCTAAACGCATGCGTAGAGGGAGGTATGGGAATGTATATTATGAGCCGTGCATTTGGAGAGAAGTACATGATCGTGCTGTTCGTGACTGGACTTACACGAAGCGCCGCGTTGCAGATCCTCGACGATCTCCCTGAGAGAATCATAGCGGTCGAAGGCGCGAGGCTCGTACAACGGGACCCAAAACGTCTTGGAGACCGTGCGTGCTATCGCGCGGATGAGCTCGCAGTCGCCCTCGCCGTCCAGGAGCCTGGCGCAGACACAAAACTTGAACATTCATGGCGTGCAGGAAAAAGCACGAGTACAAAGCCGTGCTTTTCCGACTTACTCTTCGATCTGGCGCGTGTATCGCGCGAGGAAGGAGCCCGTGATCTGCCTTTGCAGGATAAGATCGGCTGCCTTCGCTCTCTGATCCGCTGGGGAAAGTGTCGCCAGGACGTGCGCCGCGAGACGACGCGGGTCCCAGAAGTCCAAATCAAGTCTCTCGGACTTGTCGTAGGCCTACGAGCAGGGTGGAGGTATGGTCAGGTAACGGATATGTGCAGCGCGGAATGGGGGGAATCGCCGGAGGGGGCGAAGTAGCCGACCTTTGGGAGAATCTGAAGCTCCCGCCTCGAAGTGGGATGGGTGCACCTGGAAGACGAACCCATGATTGTTGCCATGGTTATGTTGTACGACGCCAAAGATCAGAAGGGAAGGTAAGAACAGACCACAGCCTCTGAGGATGAGGATGAGCGGGAGGAAGGGGCAGTGGTTCACAGACCCCACCCCCACCTCGACAAGGTATTTATCTTACACTGAAAGATGCCCCTCTTTTTGTGTTTTCAGAACTACTCTGAAAAGAGCATGTCCATCCTGCGCCCTGCGCCGCACCCTCTACTCAAGCGTCCAAGAGTGGGGGTGGATCTGCCGCACCTGGGAAGAGCAAGTCACGACTCACGCCTCAAGGACAGGGATGTCGAGGACGTCTTCGGACAGGAAAAGAGCATCGAACACCATCTATAGAGAAAAGAACTTTTTTCGAGGCGCGTTGCAGCATAGACGCGATGGCTGATCAGGGCATGAAGCAAGCGTTGAGCGCGCGGTCACGGAGTGAGAGTCCAGGGTGAGATAAGATGGATCATAAGTCTGATCTTTGATCTAATCTCTAACGAGGCTGACCCGTGGTCCTCTTTACCTCAACGGTACTACTACACCCGCAGAATCAGGCCACCTCTGCACGCGCATCGCTCGCTACCCACGCCCAACCACGAGCAAGTGGCCGGATGGACACGCCCTTCCGCGTCCTCTACCGACACCTGCGCACCATCTGGCACAGTGCCCGCAGCCTCTTCCTCTCCATCCGATTCCGCCAAGTGGGCACCAGCACCGACGATCACAGCGC